>JAHUTJ010075885.1:0-14564 GCA_036250325.1 Characodon lateralis | reverse complement strand
CCAAATCTTTTACCATCAAATTATTCAACCAGAACCCTATGGCAGAATGACAGGTTCTATTTGGTTCTGTTCCCATCCCAAAGAGAATTTAGATCCAATTTCACCTCAAGAAAATTCATAAGAAATGTAAGTTTTCACCCTCTGAAACTAAAACCCAGAAAATTGTTCCAACTTGCGAGCATCTAAACACATAGGGAACACCGACATTAGAGAAAAAAACAAAACTCGGTGCGTTCTAAAAACATTCATTAGTTGTCCAAACACAACTATGAATCAAAACCCAAAACAAATAATGAGTTCACAGAAACTAAAACATACCATTTGATCCATGAACCTTTCACTCATGTGGCCCACATCATTCATCATTCATACCTTGGGCCTACATTCATTCCTGTCACACCCTTCTCAACCACACGTTTTCAACCCTCAAACACAATCTTTGGATTCCTATTGTTCCTGAACCCCAGAGATGTTATGTTCTAAGAAATAATGTGTCAATGGACCCGTTTGTCAGGCTGGTCCCAGCCACCTTTTCAGGCCTTCTTCACCTAGGAGAAAAATAAATGTTTAGGGTTATCACTCACATCATCAGGCAATATAGTGGGACGACTCTTCAACCTTTCCAGAGAAATCATGAGTATTGTGACCGGCAATGCCTGAAAATAAACAGTTTGATCATACAGTCATCCCAGTACAACAAATTAACACGAACAAGAAATCTCAATCTCTTGGGGAGTGAAATCAGCATTTTTCTTTCTTTCACCATCTTCATTTCACAACACAATCATATTTGTACATTGTTATTTCCATTATTATTATATACAAAGAAGACAAAAATAAACGACACTGCAGTCTTGCTGTGTACCAGCTTATTAAGGAGTAAAATAAGATAAAAAGCAAATAGATTAGTTATAAACATAATCATTTCATTCAGAAAAAGGAAAGTATAGCCTACCTTTGTAGCACCTGGTGGTCTGACACAAAAACTATGGATACTTGGCCTCTTGTCACCCTTTTTGCAGCATCAAGTAGTGAAAGTTTAAAATTAATTTGTACTTCTGCCTGCCACAATGAACCCATTTATGCATAAATTGGTATGAATAATCCACCAGTATCACAACCAGAGACAGAGAACCCAAATTCAGCCAAACCCAAAGTTATAAGTTAAAAGGTTTATTCAGAAACTCAGGATCAGAGAGCAGGAGTCAGCTTCCAGGAACCACTGAGGACAGAGAGACTAGTTAGTGGCTGAATAAAACTCAGGATTTGCAAGGAGTTAGATAAAGCCACTAACCTTCTCAGTCTGGGGATGAGGCACAGAATCCAGAGGAGGAAGTGATCCAGACAGTTAATGANAGAGAGACTAGTTAGTGGCTGAATAAAACTCAGGATTTGCAAGGAGTTAGATAAAGCCACTAACCTTCTCAGTCTGGGGATGAGGCACAGAATCCAGAGGAGGAAGTGATCCAGACAGTTAATGTGGAAGCATCCAACAGACTGAAGTCTGATTGCCGACTGATCCAAATCCTCCGAGGAACCATCTGAAGCTGTAACAGGAACACAGAGCTGTGATTGTCCTCTTGACAATAATTCCAGGCGGACTAGAGAGCCAGGCGCGCTCAGGCTGAATAAACCAATGGTTAGGCTGAGGCGTAAGGCTAGAGGCGTCAGACAAGGGGCAGGCAGAGGCAGAAAACAGAGTCAAAATCCAGAAATCCAATCCATCAGACAAGGAGCAGACAAGAAGGCAAAATCCGTGAGTCAAGGCAAGGTCAGAGAACGAGATCAGTCAGGAAGGAACACTGGATAACTACTCACAAATGTTTTTGAAAATCTGGCACGTCTGCCTGTCAGATGGCTGTATATAACTGCAGCTCCATAGGTGTGTGGCATGATGATTGCGCAGCAGACAGGTGAAGCAGATGAGTTGATTGCATGAGTGAGAGCAGAGCAGGCAGACGAGCCAGAATCAGAACAGCCAGGGATTGTATTGTTTTTAATTCCATCAATTAAATCAACTGTATCATTTAATGCAACTACCACTTATATGAACATGAACTCTGCATCTGTGTGTGTTGTCTTATTTTGTGCCTTGATGTTAAGTGTGTGTGCCATGCAGTTGCTATGCTGGTGGTTGTGAGAGTGAGTGTTTGTGAGAATGTTGTGGGTATTTCTGTGTGATTTCTTTCATATTTGTTTGATTCGTCTTACTGTTGTTTACCTTCCTGTTCTGCAAGGACCCTCTCAAAATGAGATAGTACATCTCAAGGGGTTACCCTTGAAATAATCAGTTGTCAGTGGTGCCACTTATACCTTTTATTTCTTTCCATACATAATATGTGCCATAGTAGGGTTAAATAAAGTCAAAATCAGGTCGAAGGACATTGGATTGTTGTGACTGTGAATCTGAATATATTATTTAATATTAATACTTTAATATTTTATCAAATAATATTTCGGACTGTTAAGGGTTGTCCTGTGAATACCAGCCCAGTAAGGCGATGGTATTAGGAGAAATAGAAAGGTGTGAGCCAAGCTGTGACATTATTGAACAGCATAAACTCTGCACACACATGGAATGAATTCATACAATTTCTTAAAATACAAGAATTTATTAACAAAAATAAGTCAACTCAAAGTCAAACATATTTCAATCAACAAACTCTNATCAACAAACTCTTTACTATGCTAAAACAATCCAACTAAACTACCAAGCAGAATTAAAGAATAAGGAAGACTAATGGGCTATGTACAATATAAATAAGTTGATGAGAGATGATTGAGAACCATGACCAAAAGGGTGATGCAACATTAATTACTATGCAATGTTATTTATGTTTGAGAACCAAAGATTATCTTGAAAAATCTGGAAGTGAAGTTAAGTTAGTCTTGGAACCAACTTAAGCAATAATCAACTTACCTTTAGACAACCATTCACAATGCAAGATCAGATAAAATATTGTTTTAATAAAATAATGTTTTAAAGAATGATCTGCTGAATAAAACCAATCATCTGGATGACTAATTCTCAGTGGGGTCTCATTAGCTGCCTTTATTTATTAAAATAATATTTAAGGAAATATTATTAAGGAACTGGTAAAATATTTAAGGGAACATTTTGGAATAGAGCCAAATCTTTCTGGAGAAATGTGGCTCAATGGCGTTTACTTAGTTATCAAGTTTAGTAAAATAATGTTTAGGGAACTATTATTTACTGGATTGAAAACTAACCTTTCTGGGTAAATATTGTTTAGCAGGCAAGAACATGTTCTTAGCTGTTTGCAGCTAAGAAGAAGCTGATAGCTTAACACCAGAATCAAACACACACCTTTAAAATACCGTGAATAAAAGGGTTAAAATGCATAAGTGCGGACGGCGCGTTATGATCAATCTTCTGTGTTTAAAATCACCCTTTAAATAAAGTTTGTCTTAACTTTAAAAACACAGAACACAAAGCTGAGCACATGGTGCTGAGCAGATAGCCTGCTAGCACCAAGATAGCTGAGTTCAACACAAACAAAACCAAACTTCATAAAATGAAAAACGTTCAGATCGTTCCATCCTAAATCTTTCTCTGCCCAAACCCTAACCTCGTTTGAACTGTATTGAGGAGGAGTTGTCTGGGCGACAACGAAGTTTGAAGAAAGCTCTGTGAACAAAGGGTTAGCTTCCAGCTAACCTCCGGAGCAGTGGCTGGGCAGCTCGCTCTGTCTGCTGACGACACTGCACGTTAACTGCCGTACCCATGGTGATGCGGTGCCGTTGTCCTCCTTTCAGATTGGGAAACTGCTCCACTTGGCGTCGTAGAGACGGCGTCTCTGCCGGGAACTCTCTATAACACAGCTTGATTCTGTAGGCCTCAGAGAGAAAAGTCAAGCCAGGCTCGTACCTTAATTATCCCGTTATGAATGAATCTACCGGATACACGAACAGTGATCCATTTGTACTTAACTCAGTGCATATGATCGATGATCGTATGACACTCCTGGATTCAGTTGAAGAGTTATGTCTGTTTGCCAGCAAAGAGACATTAGCGCGCTGGGTCTCCCTGTCCAGGTCCCTGTGTGACCCGCGTAGAAGAGGTCGGTTCCTTGGGAAGGTGGGGTTTTATACAGGCAGTGGCATCATGGGAAGTCCGCTGTTACCCCCCCTTCCTAAGTTGCTGGAAGTCGGTTAATGCAATTTATTTTGAAAGTTCCAGAAAAGTTTGTACCACATCTTTCATGTTTTATCCATGGCTGTGGGTCCCAACAGGATCTTCCCAGCAAATGTTTCTGTTTGGCCATGATAAAGCTGCTCTCTTGTAATCATCTGGTTCCATAACAATTTTTGTGGTGTTCATCAGCAAGATTATAACAACTCTGAATGTTCTATTCTAATCTAGCTTTATTTAGATCTATCTATATTTTCTAATGCAGTAAGTCCTTATTATATTTAAGAATGGGGTCACTAGTTTTTATTAGTTGCCATTATTCTAATAATGCTAAGTGCTAATTTCATTAGTTCTAGTGCTTGTTTTACTGTCTTTCCAAACCTCGATTGGTCTCTTTTTATGTGTAGGATTCAATTTTGGATTCAATATTATGTTCATTAAATTGTGAATGTAAGTATTAAATCTCAACTATAGATACCATTTTCAAAATCTGGTTCAATTACTTTTAACTGTAATTGAATCCTGTAATTGAAAAAAACTCACTCCTCATCCGTTTAGAAGGCTTAATGAAATTGGTGAACACAAAAATGAAGGGCATGTTATGTCTTATAATCTTAGTTTGTCTTACCCAGTTTTATAAACACACTGCACAGTTTCCTTTTTAATTACACTTTGTATTTATTTCAAGTAACTAAAGTTTGTTTCAATTAACTCAAGTTTCACCTAAAAACTCAAAATTCCAATTAGTTTCATATCAGAAAACTATTTCAATGAAATGCATCCTGCCACATATACCCTCATTTTTTTTTTTACATAACATGAAACAGTCATTCATTTCACAAAAAAAGATGGACAAAATGGACAGACATTTGGCCACATAAAAGTTGGATTACCCTGTTTGTAAAAGAATTGTGAAAAATTGAAGACAGGTCTATGAGCTTTCTTATGTTTATCAGCATTTTCAATTCAGGTAGAAGTATTGCTATCTTTATATGATTTTGGAAAAATTCTGGAAACCTTATTGAGATAGAAGTTTGGCAATGATCATCAGAACGTCAGACCTTTATTAGTGCTTTTAAGGTCACCCAAAAGATGCTCTACAATGAAATCAGTTATTCCCATTCACACACATTCACACACTGACAACTTTTCCCCATGACTGTCATGAACATCTGCTTAATGGTTTTTATGATTTTGTGTGATGACTGATTTGCTGTGTACTTGATTGATGTTTTTAATGATTTTGATGATGTTTTGATAATGTAAAGCACTTTGAATTGCCCTGCTGCTGAAATGTGCTATACAAATAAATTTTTACTTACTTACTTCTGTCAGAGCAATTTTTATTGGCAAAAATTTTAATATAATTTTCGTTTTATATTCTTATAATACACATAATTTACTCATTATCCTTTTTGTTTCCACTGGGTCTGTTTTGAATACTTCAATTATTTTTTATTCCACCCAGAATCAATAAGGTGGTCTTAGTGGGGTCCACCTTGAAGGTATTGTTTGTCCAGTCTGTCCAGCCTGGAGAAGTGTCAGGTTATCATTGTCTGGTCAGTGAGGTTCATAAGTCAGTCAGAACCTTGGTCATTTGGTCTCGGGTCATTTGGTCATTTGGTCTGTGCACATAATGTTTCATAAATCCAGCCTATGATTAGTCAGCAAACCTTCCACACAGTGTGATGTTATTTCTGCGGTAGGTGAAGTTGTTAGTGTCTCATGTAGACTGACATATACTGTTGCATTTGGAGAGGATCTCAGATTAAATAAATCTAGTTAGAGCTTCAATCCAGGTTCATTTTGTGTCTGCAGACTTTAGCCAATTTTTCTTTTTGTATACATAGTTCTGTTAGCTCTCCATACTAACCCATGAGATGCTGGTTTGAAAACCTGCACCAGTTAACATTTTACTCCCATTTATCTTTCAACTTCCCCTGGATCTTTATTGGAGAAAATGAGTGCCATCGTCTGATCTCATGATTTCAGGCACTCCCATGATGTGATTTCCTGGTCTTTCCCTTTTTAGAAGGAACCTTTCCTTCAGTTTTGTGTTCTGCTCCCATGTTAGTGAAATCAATCATTTTTTGCCTCCATGGAGCACTGTGGACTGGAACGCAGCCCAGTCCTGCTTTTAATGACACCTTTTGATTAAACTAATAGCAGATTTCACACGGTTGCACAAAATATGTTGACATTTTTCAAATTATCCTTCAACTTATGACTTTTGAGAAATGGGACCTATTGCTTTGAACCAGCACAGAGACTTCTGCTGTTTTACTTCCCCCTGTTGAGAGAGAAAAGGTTTCACAGAGCTGAGGAGAGAATTTAACTTCTCTCAAAAGAGAAAAAATCAAAAATGCACACAATCCGGGTCAAATATGGAATTATTTCCCTGTTAAATGAATCTTCTGCATGTTTTTATAGTGTTGCTGGTAGAGTAACACCATAGACTGATTTTAAAGCACCTGTTTCACCTTGTGGGAGTTTTGATTGGTTATAGCTACTGGTCTAAGTTTTAGGTTCCTCCTCTGAGTAATTTGGAGCTACCTTGGTGTTCTGAACTAGGATGGGTGGCAGTCTGCCTCCTTTTTGTTTTAAATTTCCGTTAAGATGAAAGTTCTGCCATGTGCTTTTCAACAGGCCTCAGCATTATGGCTATGTTAGTTAAAGGCTGCTCTTGCTGTTCTCTCTGTTCTTCAATTTTCTATCTAGTCTGACACCATGCTTGAGTAAACTACGTTTGTTTTGTGAGTTTTAACAGAAAGCGTGGGAGGCGCACACTGAGTTATAATACTATTTTCTTCGCCTGTTGTTTATGAATCGCAGTGCTGCTGCGACAGAGTGGGAGAAAATTATTTCCTTATAAAATCTCCATGAATATCCTAAACATTCCCACAACGTGCATGTATTTGCACCAGCTGTTAAGAGTCCAATTGTTGTTTTGTGATTTTAGCTGGATTTATGATTTATGATTTGCTGTTTTCCAGCAGCTGCTGGAAAGGGCCTATTACTGTCATTCATGCTCACTCAGTTTCTCATGGGGCCGCCCCCATGACTTGCTTTTAATTCACAACACTCAGTTCTGGCCGACCGGGACGTATAACCCGCTATGGTCCGAGCTCCCGGTCCAATTGAAAGCGCTCTAATCTTCTTCCAAGACACCAGAACACATTCACTCCACCGGAGGATGGATTCAGCGTGCAGTCCTTGTTATCACCGCTAGGTTTCCAGACTACACACTTCCTTAATCCACCGATCTCTTTCACACAGTATGGCACAACAAGTTATGTAAAAACATTAATCATCATTCACAATACTACTGTTTACCGAGGCAAGCCTGTAAAAACAGGTGGAGACTATTTTTTGTTACGCGGGAGTTTCAACCGATCTCCGATCCTCCAAAGCCAATTCTCTATCTTATTCAACCACTGTGAGAAATTTCCTGATTTCCCTCAATCATCATCAATACTACTGTTTACCGTGAGGCGTGCCTGTGAAATCAGGTGGGGACTTATTTTGTATAACTTATTACACAAGTTTCCCAGAGTGTCAAGATCATTGAGTCATCAACCAATCCAGAGATTAAATCCATATAGATCAATTCACCAATTAATTCAACCAATCAATCACCCTGAGGTCAACCAATCCCCGCTCCTTGGGCCGCTATCTTATTCCAACCTTTCTTCGTTAAATCACTAATTAGTTTTTTCTATCTCATGCATGAGTTCTCTACCTCTGACGTGTTTTTTACCTCTTCATCTATTTTACCATTTTTCACAACAATATAGACTAAGTGAATGTCACTCCGTACTCAATTTGGATCAGTGGAAGTACAGAAAAAGAGACGTGAGAGACGAGCCTTGCAGTAAAAGCGTCTGTCTACCAGGTATTTCTGCCTAGCTGAGATGACCGCGGTCTTTACTGAAGGCTCGGTCCCCCCTCTGCCGCTGTCTGGGGTCCTCCTTGCAGGGTTGGTCTCATTTGGAACCTGGACAGTCAGACGAGCCCCCACTGTTGTAAAATGGTTGTTTTTACTCTCTTTCCTCCCTGTGCACCACTGGGTCCGTTTCTTTCCAGTTCCGAGACCCAACCAGTAAAACCAGCAAAGTATTTACCTTGTAAAATAATGAGAAATGGTTAAGTATAAAATCAAGATTTAATGCCTGGCTGGGATGTTGGTCCTTCTGAAAGACTCAATTCCTACCTGCTGGTAGTAGGGCTGCAGCTAACGATTATTTAACCAATTGAGTTTCTATTGGTTAATCGAAAATTGACAATTAATCGACTAATTGAATAAAATTTGGCACCATCTGCAGGATTTTATTCAACTACTTAAACTTATTTTATGAGTAATAGAAAACATAAAAGAGAAAATGCAAGTAAAAAAAATTTATTCATTTTTTAAAAAGAAAAATAATCACTATATTGCTTAAAATGCAATAACACATTATGTTTTTAGTGAGTACTTGTAGCAAATGATGCATCTGCAGCTAAAATGAAAATTTCTAAGATCAACATCTCAGAAGTTCAGTCCTTTCTGGTTGATTTAACATCAGTACAGAGTTGCTAGCTGCATCTGTAGTGGAAATGGTCACAAAAACGACAATGAATAAAGTGTATCTTAAATATTGCTTTCTGGATTTTTAAAGATATTTTTTTTACATG
This sequence comes from Characodon lateralis, assembly GCA_036250325.1. Classification (NCBI taxonomy): domain Eukaryota; kingdom Metazoa; phylum Chordata; class Actinopteri; order Cyprinodontiformes; family Goodeidae; genus Characodon; species Characodon lateralis. Next base: position 5,740 of record JAHUTJ010075885.1, on the reverse strand, counting down.
AAAAGCAGAATGTTATCCAGATTAAATCGAACCCTTGCGCTTTACAGAATTGGAACCAGGTGAAGCTAAACCTAGGTCACTAGAGGAATTCTGGATGGAGCATATTTACACACAAAGATTTATCATCATGCAAAATATATATATTTTTTCATACGGTTTGGCTTAATTACTGCTCTGAGTGGGTGGTTCTTTCTGCAAATGGGATGTTTTAGAGGCTGTATACTCCAGTTAATTATTATTCCATCACTAAATTAGTTGACGATTATTTCAATAATCAATTAATCACAGTTAATCTGATTAATTGTTTTAGCCCTAGATGGTAGTGCCACTATACAGTTGTTGATAAGGGGCTGATTATTACTCTGGAAAAAAAAATCCAGATCTGTTTACTTTTTTTTGTTTAATATTTTTTTAATCTTTTAGTTTCTTTTGATCTGTGATCAGAGTAAAAATGATTAGGAGGCTGAAACAGCAGGTTCCCTCTCCTTGTGAGCTGGTGGATACATCTCAAATGCCAGTCTGCTATACCTGGCACAGCCATGGTCCTGTAGGATTTATTTGCGCACTGCCGCGCAGGAGTGTGTGCTGCCAGCATGCTGGGGTGGCTCCAGGGTTGAGGTGTCGGGTTGGTGGGGTGCCCGGTCGTTGACGTGCTGTGGTGGTCTTCCTCCAATGCTTCCTTCTGTGGCTCTGGCCCTTGGCCTGCTGACGGGCTGTGGTCGGGTGGAGCACGTCTTGTACCACACTGGGGTGGTTGTTCGGGCCAGCCCGGTTACCTTGCTGACGCACGTTTCTCTCTCATTGACGGGTGGGGTGTGGCTCCTGGCTTTGGCCGGATGGTTGGGTTGGTTCGTCTCGTCTTGGTGTGGGGACAGGGGGCAGGCACCAGCACGTTCTTGCTGGTGTCTGCTCTGTTGCACTTGTTGCACAGGCTAGGCTGGCGTTGTGCGGGGCCCTTGCCTGGCTGTCGCAGCACACTGTGTGATGGGGGCAAGATGCGGCGGGGGTGCTTGGAGTGGGGCTGTTTGTGGAACTTGCACTATGTGGTTTTGTCTTCATCGGCTTTTTGGGAGTGGAGCTCATCTGTGTGGGTGTGCCCCTGTCGGGAGGGGATTCATGGCGTTTAGGTTTGGCTGCATGTGTTTGATATCTATGTAGTGGTAGGGGGTGGCCCTGTAGGGAGGTTCATGTTAGGGTTCATTTGGGGTGGTGGGCTCATGGGGTTGAGTATTCATTGGGGGCGATGGGTCTGTTTCATCCTGGGACGGCTCTGGTTGACACGCGTTTTTGGACCAGGTATACCCCTTTTTTGTATGTGGCCCCCTCTACGGATGGGGACGGGAGTTTTTGGTGGCTGTGGTCGGAGCGGAGGGTCAGGATCTGGGCCCTTGGGTTCGGGCGGTGCCGCACTAGTCTGGGCTGGTGCTGGGGTGGTCTGCTTGTCTCCACCTCTGAATTAGGGGATCCAGCCCCTGGACCCCCTGGGTCCGGGGGCTGGTTGCCCCTCTGAGGTATCAGACAGATACATGTGTGGACCTGGGGGTATAGAGTATGTATGGGGAGTGTGAGTGAGTGTATGACACCCAACGTGTCTTTACGTTGGGTGCGGGGTGTGAGTGTTTTTATGTATACGGATGAGGGTGGAAATGTGTAATTGTGACTGTGGGTGTCTGTTTTTGTGCCAGGTTGGGTGTTGCTGTTCCCTCTCCTGGATCAGTTTAGGCCCCCCATCCAATGTTGGACCTATTTCCTCCCCGCCCATGGGAATCAGGTGCACTGCCAGTGCACTGCCAGTCTCTGCCCGCTGGTGTATCATATTGTCCTCTATCCTTTTCTCCTGTTCATTTTTCTTTTTTGACCCACCTCTCTCTCTTTCTTGCTTCTTTTTTTCCTTTTTGTTTCCATCTCCGTGTCCATTTCAATTGAAGTTCAAGTTCAAGATAGTTGAACTTTGACCGCGGCGTGAAGTGATGAATACACGGGGAGCAGAGTCATCAGGGGGAAAGAGCAGAAAGCAAAATGTAGAAGTTGATATTGTGCATTTCGGAATTCCCTGAGCTTTTTGACACAAGTTCGAGACTGAACAGGGACTTCGGGAGGAAAGCGGCAGCATGGAAACACATTTTCTCCCAAGAAGGCATGCCAGGTGTATTTTAAGTCAGGCAGCTAATTGTAGGTAGGCAATGGAATCTGTTGCTGTGAAAACGGAGCTCCCCAAGCTGCTCTCTGGACCTGAGGGTTTCGTGCACCCATGGCCTCATCTTCCATGCTGGTCTTTTTCTCCTAAGCAGGGCTAGTGCTAGCACTTGTTTTAAGGCACAGGATAGATACATGTGTGCCCCTTACAACAAAACAATCCAATGGTTCCTGCTAACCCAGCCAGCACAGCGACTCATGGCGAACAGCCTGGAGGGCACGCTGAACGGCAAGTGCAGCCGCTGGGTTCAATGGAAATCCCTTCTCCAGGAGCTGGTGCCTACCTCCAGCTGTTATTGGGCGAGAGGACAGGTCTCTGGTCCCCAATGAAATCCCTTTTCATGTTTTTATTTTTCTGATTTGCTTAAGAAACATTAATTGTCATTTTAAGGAAAAAAAATGGATAAAATACATTCCATAGTGCCCTTGTGTCTTCATAGGAGAAGCTGGGATGATAACAGCTCTCTGAGAGCAGCTGCTGGTGGGAATACATTGCTCCCTCAGCTACAGCTGACTCAACATTATTAATCCAGCCGTTCCACCGACTGTTCTGACTGAACACACTTCTGTACAGCCACAGGCCAGACTGAGCAAGACAAACACGTTACATTAATTAGACATGGAGGAAAAAGGATGAAATCCCTGCACACTTTGATAGTTTTTATCTTTTTAATTGAACAAAGTTCGAAATTGTCTAACAGGTTTAGAGAGAAAGAGTCTGAACTTTCCAGCAATGTAAGCTCCAAATTGGTGTGTAAAGACATACACCTGCTGTGGATGGTTGCAGATTGCATTTTAAGTCTGTTTTTTTTTTTTACTTTAGATTTCTCTTAACATCATGTAGCCCTGATTTGTGATTGATCCTTCTTTTTATTTTCCATCATTCCGATGTCCCAGTAACACCTGTGTGCTTTAACATCTATGTCACTAACATCTATATTAAGCATTAGCCTCGGGTGCACTGAAAGGCCATCCGATTGGCCAGATGTGTTGATGGATATCAGTGTGAACTTAAAATCCAAGCAGCTGTATGTATTTGCCAGATTCTGATATTATGATGGTAAATATGTTTTGATATATTGTGTAGCTCTAGTTTTAGTTTAAGACAGATTGGGCCATCCTAATAGAACTGAGCCTGCATTATTTCAGTTCTCTCTTGCTGTAACCTTCTTTCTGTCCAGGGTGCAGTTCTCCGTTGGAGTCAGAGCTGCAAGGTTTGCTGCAGGAAAGGATTATGGTCCTAGATGGCGGAATGGGAACTATGATCCAACAAGAAAACCTGGAAGAGGAAGATTTCAGAGGAGAAGAGTTTAAAGATCACCCGTTACATCTGAAGGGCAACAATGACCTTCTCAGCATCACACAGCCAGTCATCATTTACAAAATACACAAGGTAGTTGGTCAAGATGGGTCAGAACTGTTGTCCTGTTTGATGCTGTTTCCGTTGTAGTATTAGGATGGGATTAAGCTTTTCCTCCTTTGTGTTTTAAGGAGTATCTGCAGGCTGGTGCTGACATCATTGAGACCAACACATTCAGCAGCACGTCTGTCGCCCAGGCAGATTATGGACTGGAACATCTGGTACGACCACTGTGAACACAAAGGTCGTGTACACAGAGCGTTAACTCATTAACCACTGATGGGTTCATTCTCAGAAATCCACATGTATGTTTCCTCATACCAGAACCAGAGCAATGGCTTATCAGCTGCTCTGACCTTCTTGTTATCTCACACTAAAACCTTTTATTTTATTCATTTCAATTGAAAATAGATTTTTCTGTTTTACTTTCAACCAGGGCTGACTAGGACCAAAATGACCCTGGCATTTTTTGGTCCCAATATGTGCACATTGTGTTGTTTTAAACATTTAACATAAAGTACATAACCCTACATGGAAGAGAGTAACTATGTTAAAAATGTTTCAGTATTCCTCTCTTCAGGTTCTGCTGTTCTGTTCTGTTTGGTTTTCTCCACCTTTTGTTCTCCGTTTTTTTTTTGGTAATTTTACCAAACTAAACCTCATCATACAAGAAGGCAATCATAGTAAAATGCTTATTAATTAATATTACATAGATGCAGTATAAAAACGACCAGCATGGCGAGTGAACACAATAATAAGCAAATCAAAATAACCAGTGTTTAACCCTGTCTCTCCTAGACATAGCTACTGGTTGAGCTTCTACTGTGACTAACTGTATGTGCTCTCTTTCATCCTCTGGACTTGAAAACTGGATCAGAGTTCATCTGCTTAGCTGTCTTTCTCTCCCAGATGAAGCCTCTAAAAAAGCTATAACCATTAATATTTCACTTTTAAAAGGGAGTTTTCCTCTCCACTGTCACTACAAGCTCATCAAGTAGGAGTGAATGCTGCAAGTCACTGACTCGATGCAATCTGCTACGTTTCTTTTCTATAGAAAACATTTTAAATGGATTGAATAATAAACTGAATCTGACTGCACTGTTTGATAGTCAGGATTATTTGGAATGTATGAGCCCGACTTGAAATCTGTATGACTCCATTGATTACTAGGAGCGCTTTTTTTTGTTGGTTTTTTGCAACAATCAATCCCAGCCCTTAGAAGAAAGTGTCACACCTAGCAATGGGGTCAACCACACCTCCTCATTAAGATAGGAATCTCTGTCGTGCTCTCAGCAGAGAATGGAATCACTCTTAAGCTAGGAGTCCTTGGCAGGATTCTTAGGCTAACATAGGAGCTCTCTGAGTGGACTCTCAGAATCTTTGTGAATACAGGCTCAGGTCTTCCCTGCATCCCCAGAACCAGTACCAAAAATGGAATGAAGAATATGGTGTGAATGTACTTGACTTGATATCCGTCTGTTTTGATTCTATTAAATCAATTTTGTAAAGTGCCTTGAGACAACATTTTGTGATTTGGTGCTATATAAATAAATTGAATTGACATTTCCAGAAGACTGTAAAAGTGCTGAAACTCTTTAGTTCTTTAAATCAAGGTTAAAACCCTATTTGTTTAAAGTTGCCTTTGACTGTTTTATTTAAACTGTTCACTGAAACATCATCAGTTTTAGTCTGTAGTCGAACTTTCTTTCCACGCCTTTAATATGCCACTGCAATGTACTTTTTTATTTTTTTTGTTTCTCTTCCTGTTTTATTCATGTATAGCATTTTGAATTGCCTCGTCATTGAAATTTGTTAAACAAAAAATCTTCCCTTAAGAGATGCAGAGAAAGACAGACAAAGAAAAGAAACAGAAGAGATTAGTTAAAGTATAGTTTAAGTAAGCTTTAGGTTAATAGAGAGATAATAGCTTATTTTGTACATACATATGCTGACACAAAAGGCTGCATGGACCTTTGTGCTCTGAAGGAGACAAATGTGAGGTCAGACAGATTTCTCTTGCAATTTTTAGCTGATCTTAAGATTTTGATCAGGAGTATATCTAACAGGACAAGTACAGACACAAGTCCATTATCTGAGGCCATAAGAATATCATTAGTGACTTTCAGCAGAGCTGTTTCAGTGCTATGATGAGCTCTGAAGCCTGACTGAAACTCTTCAAACAGG
>JAHUTJ010075884.1:0-14571 GCA_036250325.1 Characodon lateralis | reverse complement strand
GTGCTCTGTTAGGAACATATGGACCAATCAGATCTCTGATGTATGATGGAGCTAGATCATTAAGGGCTTTATATGTGAGGAGGAGAATTTTAAATTCTATTCTGGATTTAACAGGGAGCCAATGAAGAAACTGCAGTTTACCTGCAATAACAGATTTTAAGTTATAGTTGACCTGCATCTTTCTCTGGTTTAAATATGATTTATTTAGATATTAACATAAAAATAAATGTGATTGAAACTGTTTGAATCTCTCCTGCACACAGGATCAGAATAAATCAATGTTTATCTGAAAACAGTCAGATAATTAAAACATGAAATATTAGATCATCAACTTTTATGAACCCTAACATGCACCTTTACCTGCAAAAACGTTTATTTGAATTATAATTTCAGTGTGAATCTCAAATAAACTTCTGTTCTCTGTGTGCAGAGCGAGTGTGTCTGTGAAACTGATTATATGGGAGACGGGAAGGTGTGCGACCTCATCAACCCCTGCCTGAGAAACAATGGAGGCTGCCATAAACTGGTACACACACACACACACACACACACACATATATCTGTCTAACCACAACCAAACACACACTTTCACAATCGTGTCATCAGTTGAACTGGTCAGGAGGCCAACAACACAACAACATGTGACATCGATCACCATTTTCTCTGCATGTCTGGACCAAAGACGTCTGGAATACAGAAACAATCGGACCTGGCTGAAATCTCTCATACCTTGTTGGAGAAGATGAGTTGATGGAAACCAGACTTTTGGGCCACAATAAAAAAACATTTGGCTCAGAAACAACAAAGGGCACCATGCCCATAGTAAAACATGGTGGTGGCAGCATCATGGAACTAATGTAAAAACAACAGACTCGTCTTTAGAAGTTTAATTCCAGTTTCTCATCCTCTGCCAAATGAAATAAAACCAATAATATTTATTTTTCATGCAGTTCAACTTACGGTGTTGTGTTTGAGACATTTTCCCTGTTGGTTTCCCTGGTAAAAGGTTATTTGGGTTGCTGTCAGTCCACAAATAACTGAAGTAGACCTGTTGTTATCATGAATGTGGAGGTTGTAGCTGGACCAAAGTGCAGACAGGAGCTCGGAAGCTGCATGATGAGTTTAGACGCTCGAATTCAACCTTTACAGACAGAAGGAGAGCACTGAGAGCAGGACAGAGACACAGACCATCTGGAGCAGAGTTCTGATGTGGGGAAGCCAGCAGGAGGAACCAGCAAATCAGAGGGTGAACCAGGCTGCTATATACAGGGGGTGAGAGAGGAGAGAAGGCAGGGAGAACAGGTGAGGGTAATCAGGTGAGTGTGAGAAACAGCTGAGACCAATGAAAGCTGAGGGATCTGAGGGAGAGAAGAGTAATGATCAGAATGAGAGCAGAGAAAGAGACACAAGGAAGGATATCTAACAGAATAATAATACAAACGTACATAAACACTAAAACAAACCAGGAGGTAAAACATAAACGTCTAAACTGAGGAAAGCACCAAACAATAAACTGACCAAAATGAGCACCAGTGGGTTATGAAAGCTGTAGGTGGATAAACTGTTGACGTGAAGAGGAATTTGTACTATTAAAATCAAGTCAATATGTTTTGAAGTGTTGAGACGGTCTAGCATCTAACAAGTGCAGCTCTCCTTTTTTTTTCTTAGTGCATAATTTAAATTGTTGCATAATGTTTCCATGTCAGGCCAAGTGTGAGCTGAAGGACGATGGAGTCCACCGCTGCTCCTGTCCGGACGGCTACGCTGGGGATGGAAACCAGTGCTTCGGGTTCTTACTGGATGTAAGTCGTCGTCAGCAGAGAATCATTGCTGACTTCAGTCATAGCAGCAAAACACCCAGAATAATAATATCAGAGAAATATAAAGAATAAACCGACAGTAAATTTAGTTTTTATGTTTAGCAAAAGTATTTTTTCCTTCCAACCTTCTCTAGTATTTTACAATAAATGAAACTTTTATGCATCTGCTACATATTTTATATGCAGACATTTTCAGTACAGACCAACAGATGATTCAGTAGTTAATTCACTGCTGCAGGTTTTGTTCCTGGGTAAGTAGCTAAACTGATGCAGGTGAGACGAAGAGGTCCAGGTTCCAAACGCCAGTTCACAGAAAGATGGATTATAGAACAGCTCAGAACCAGGCTGACTCATAAAGCCTTTCAGTGAAAACCACAGTGTAAAAATGGGTGACTGGGTCATGTTTCCTGTTCTGTTAAAGGAGCTTTTCCTTATCAGCTTCCACCTCAGGGCTGTAGTTTCAGGCTGATGTTTAGGTTTATTGTCAGAGTTTGTCCTGAACCATGAGAATAACTGTTTCTGGCTCTTAATAGGAGCTGGACATGAACTTAGAGCTCTACAGTTTCTTCAGACTGATTCAGGTGTGTAACATCCAGGTTTGCGTTCAGAGTTCTGAAAATAAAAACCAGGAACTTTAAACTGAAGGCAGAATTGTTATGTTTGATTTTAGAACTTCAGACACTCTTCTGAGGATCTGAGCAGGAATCTCACCATCCTGGCTCCTTCCCGAGAAGCCATAAGGAACATGAGCAAAGCTGAGAACTCTTTCTGGACCACCCGGCACCGCCTGCCTCACTTCCTGCGGTCAGGAATCTACACACTCATCACTCTAACTGTTGGTTTTTATATGTACCGCTTTTATTTCTCACAAAATCGGTCTGAGTCTTTATGGGAAATAAAATGAGGAATGAAAAAGAGAACCTGGGTTTGGATCATCTCTGGGTCAGAATCTGTAAATCCTGTGTGTGAAGAACAGAACTTTATCTTGGCTTGCTGCACAACTAGAGACTGAAAGTGTGCATGTAGCAGACGACCTCTTCTGTCTCCTCAAGGTTTGTAAGAAGAACTAACAGTACCGGGACATCTACTGGGCCTGTAGTAGAATTTTCTTATCAAAGTGGGGTAGAAATTAATTCATTAAAAGACGACGACCGGACTTTGTCTTTATAAGTTTTATTCAAAGGCATTCAGCGTTTGAAGACCCTGTCACTGAGGTTAGTCAGTGAAGCAGAACCCCGATCAAGATTTACACACGGTATTTAAAGAGTATGTGGGTGTTACCTCAACTTAAAAGAGTCTGTGCTTTATGGCCCTAGAGCCTCCTCGGGTCAGAGGTAACAAAGTTATCTACAAGCAGACCATCTGCTCTTCCTGAGACACAACCCTAAAGGATGGGTTTTAACCATTAAATGTCTGATACTGGCTTTTACAGCTTCCTCCTCTAACACAGATGTTATAAAAGCAGAGAGGTAACCTAAAGGTCATACACTTTGGAACACCTTAGAGCACTTAATACAAGAATTTCCATTACAGGCGCCACTCCTGAAGAGTGAGCAACCCATGGGATTAAAGTTTGGGTTTAATTAAAGAGTGAATTTTAACTTCAAATTCAGTTTGAATCTGCAACTTAAAAATGATTGAGGCTCACCACTCAGACTAAAACTGAGGCCACACTGTTGAATTCCCGACTCTGATCACATCTTTTAACTAAGCTCAAAAAAATGAGTTAATTTCTTTGCCTTTGAGTTCTGAATCCTTCAGTCACTGTTCTGCCAAAGTCACAATGCATAAAAGAGGACAAAGCCCCATGTTTCCATGTCTTTGTCATGTGGAAGGTAGGACAAAAAAAAAACTGTTTTATAAAAGATTTCCTAGTTTTATTTGATTTTTCAGGTTAAGACGCTGGTTGGTGGCTTCAGATTTAGTGTTCTTAAGTTTAAAGATGCTATAACCAGGCCGTATTTTGGTTTTCCTGGTTTTAGGGCCCACTACTTACTGGGAGTTTACTCTGTGGAAGACCTGGACAATCTGTTGGGACACAGGCTGCCCACTCTGAACCCCTCCACCAAGTGGGAGATCAGGAACGTCAGTGGGGTAAGAATGGGATAGCGTTATTAAACCAAGACCTGTACACACGAATAGACTGACAGTAATCACCTCTGAGCAGCAGCTCACCTGAAGAGCTTCACCTGTAATAATGACAATGGTATGAGAGGTAAATACCAAGGTTCACTGCATTAACACCAATGTTCATGGTATAAATATTTTATTTAAATCAGAAAAGCAACAAACGTTGCTAAAAATAAAATATTCAGAAATGCAGAATAAACAAACCAAATGCCTGAAAGATCTCATCACTGCAGATTAGTTGCTCTATATGGATTCAAGACTAAACTATAGTCCTATCCATCCATCCATCATCCATCCATCCATCATCCATCCATCCATCCATCCATCCATCCGGTGCTGTAAGTATGGTACCTTGAAATGTTGAGGTGACCCTGGAAATAAAGAAATGCATCTTCAGTCTGGGCTGCACGGTGGAGCAGTTGGTAGCACTGTTGCCTTGCAGCAAGAAGGTCCTGGGTTCGATTCCCGGCCGGGGGTCTTGCGTGTTCTCCCCGTGCATGCGTGGGTTCTCACCAGGTATTCCGGCTTCCTCCCACAGTCCAAAGACATGCCTGTTAGGTTAATTAGTCTTTCTAAATTGCCCTTAGGTGTGTGAATGAGTGTGTGCGTGGTTGTTTGTGTGTTGCCCTGCGACGGACTGGCGACCTGTCCAGGGTGGACCCCGCCTCTCGCCCATAGACTGCTGGAGATAGGCACCAGCTCCCCCGCGACCCACTATGGAATAAGCGGTAGAAAATGACTGACAGACTGAGCTTCAGTCTTTATTAGTTAAAGCATTTAAATTAATGTGATCTCACAGCCTGAGTTCAGAACCAAACAAACGTTGCTTTTTGGTTGTTGTTTTGTCCAGATGCTCCGCATTGGAAACGCCTCCATCATCACCCACAACCTGCCTGCGATCAACGGCTACATCCACATCATAAACCAGGTAGGAGTCAAACAGTCTGGTTGTCCGAAGTCATTTACTCCTAGACCTTAAACCAAGGAAGCTAAACCTGAGTCGGTTTAATTCAAAGACCAGCCTAAATAATACTGTACAGTTAATAAAAATTGCATAATCCGATTAAGAGAAATGTGCAACTGAGTAGGGTGATTTAAAAATGTGCAAACTGTGCTTGTAAATTTGTGCATAAAAAAATCAATTTACAAGACATGGAAAAACTGCAAATAACAACAGAAATGTGAACACTTACTGAGTTTGTTGGCAGCAGCAATGGTTATAAAGTCTAACAGCTGCTGGGAGGAAGAACCTGTGATCAGTTACTAATATTTTCAACTGTTAAAACATTTTATGCTGGGTCTGTTGTGTCTATGAGCACTATTATAGCGGGTTAGCATTAGGTAGCGTTAGCTTAGCCTAACATGTCCTCTAGTTCATGCGTGTAGTGCATTTATTGCAGCCATATTGCTTCTTTGTATATTTTGGATGTATTTTACAATGAAATATTTCAAATAACATCATGTTCACGTTAATGCCCATCTATCTGTGTGATCAGGTTCTGGCACCATCAGACCTTCCACCTGAACCTCCCACTGTGATGGCGATCCTGAACTCCTCCAGCTTCAGCCTCTTCAGAGAGTACGCTCTGGTAGGATTTGCTCCTGAGTCTCTTTTATGTTTGTACCCATGATCTTTATCAGGTGTTAATGGTCTTATTTTACTTTGCTTTTTCACAGACGTACAACCTGTCAGAACATCTCGGTGGTCTGGATTTTACTCTCCTGCTGCCGACTGATGAGGCTGTCAGGAACCACCTTAGCAGAACAAACTCATCATTCCTGGTAGGTTCATGATATAGTTCTGTAAATTCCTGTTGACCTGAACAAACTTTGGGGAGGAATAAAATAAATCCCAAAACCCGAGAGTGAGATGCTGAAATCAGGCCTTACTAATTCAAACAATCAGCAGCAGTTTAAAAGGTGAATAAATGAATAAAACTGCTGTTCACACCTCGTCAACAGACTCCGTCTGGGTCCCGTTTTATTGGAAATCTTTTAGATGAGTGATGAAAAAAACACCGGAGATTAGACATATAAAAATGTAAGATTATAAATCCATCAAAATGAACATCTGTAAATAAAACTAAAACAAAGGTAAATGTCTGTCTGTGACTGGAAGATACCAGAACATAATCAGGTGTGTTTATCATCAGTAACTCCTCATGTCTGCTGTCCAGGACTCGGATGTGTTTCAGTACCATGTGATTCTTAATGAGCTGCTGTTTCACGACCACCTGCATGACGGCATGTTGAAAAGCACTCTGCTGGGTCCGGACTACCAGGTCCAGTTCCATCTGACGGACAAAAACCAGGTACTTTCAACAAGTTTCACTGAGTCAGTTTTCAGATTCTGGTGCTGCTCCGATGTTCCCTTTAGTTTGTTGCTGGAGTTCCTTCCTCTTAGCCAGGTCTGAATGAAGCTCATTTCCTGGTTGTTCGGGTTTTACCGGGATCATTTCAGTCAGAGTTTCAGGACGGATCCAGATTTTCCTCAGATCAGTTTTGGGAAATACACCCAGACAATAACAGGCTTCCATCCATCCTTCCGCTTATTCGAGATTGGGTCGTGAAGACAACAGGTCCAGGAGGGAACTCCAGACATCCTTAGGATCCTCCACGAGGAACTGGAAAGGATGAGAGGGTTTCCCTACTGCGTTTATTTCCTGTACCTAACCTTTACTCTGACACCATCTGATAACAGGGATCTTCATGACACCTTCAGTTTCAGGATGATGAATTCTGAAATGAAGCATTCAGCATTTGTTTTTTATCCAAATCTTTGCAAATAAAAGTCAGAAATTGTGACATACATCTGCTATCAGCCTCCCCGAGTCACTACTTGTGACTTTCACTGCAGTTACAGCTGCAGGTCTTCTGAAGAATGTCTCTACAAGCTTCACACGTTTAAAGACTGAATATTCTGAAATATTCACAGAGCCTCTGTGAATATTCATCTGGGTTGTGGATCTCTGCAGCTCCTCCAGAGTTACCACATGCCACTTGGCTGCTTCTCTGATTAATGCTCTCCTTGTCCAGCCTGTCAGGTTAGGTGGACCTCCATGTCTTGGTAGGTCAGCAGCTGGTCCATCTTCTCTCCATGTTCAGGTTTGAACAGAGCTCTGGGAGAAGTTCAAACCTGACCCTGATATAAACTTCTCCAGAATGTTCTCCCTGAGCTGTGTGCTGTGTTCCTTGGTCTTCATGATGCTGGCTGTTTCCTCATGTTCTCCAACAAACCTCTGAGGCCAGAAACAGAACATCTGCAGTTAGACTCAGGTTAGATTACACACAGCTGGACTCCGTTTACTGAGTAAATGGCTTCTGAAGACACCTGGTTGCTGTAGACCTTATTTGGGTTCTCAGAGTAAAAGGGGGCTGAATCCCCAGATTTTGCGTGTTTAAGATATTTGGAAAAGCAAACATAGTTTCGTTTCCATTTTACAATGATGCAGTCCTGCTGCACGGGGTCGCAGCGGGTAGTTCCGTTGCTTTGCAGCAAGACGGTCTTGGGCTCGATTCCGGGCCAGAGGTCTTTCCGCTTCGAGTCAGCATGTTCTTCCCGTGCATGAGGGGGTTCTGTCCGGCTTCCTGAGTGTGTGGTTGCACGATTGTGTCTGTGTTGCCCTGGATGAAGGATGTACGCCTCATACCCTCGCAGCTCTGCATGGATAGGCAGGTGTAGACCATGGATGGATGGCTGAATTATGCTCTACTTTCAGTTGGTCTGTTACAAAAATGCATGATTTTAAATAAATTAGCTCTTTTTTTGTTGTAAGGGTTCTTCAGATACAAACTGTTCAGATCTTCCTCAGCCTACAGACTGACTTATTTCCTCTTCCTCCTCCCGCAGACTGCTGTGAACGATGTTCCTCTCAACGGCAGTTTTATTGAGACGCAGTACGGTGTCGTCATCATCCTCCAGCAGGTCCTCAAAGTTCGTCGCAACAGGTGCAGTCAGCAGATCTACCTGCAGTCCAGAGTAAGTATGGAAGATGGAGGAATTGTCAGTGGATGGGGAAAAGGACCAGTGTAGAAATGAATGAGTGAATTTTCCTTATGCAGTAAAAATGAACTGCCCTGCCGTTTGGATTAAAAATGTGGAAGAATTGGAAATAAAGTTTTTTCTGATGCCTGAAACCTTGGAATAGATAGTTTATAACACCTTTTATAGCTGATTTGGTTGAGAAAAGCCTTTAAATAAAAAAGTTGAAGTGAAAAGTTTGTGCTAATAGGTAAAAACAGTAAAGCCCATAAATGTTTGGATGGTGGATCTCCCAGTAATTCCAGTCTGCCTGGACCTGTTTTTCCAGGGAAGGTGTTCGGACTGTGATGGACCTCCTCGATGCCTCTTTGACTACAGTCCAGTAAGAAACCTGTTTTGGTTCATTCCACTCTGAGCTCAGTAGCTGCTGCATGATGTTCTGATCATCATACAGCTTATTATTTATCTGATCTAGAAGCAGCAGAGTTACCAGAATAAACAAACAAATCATGTCTCTCTCCCTCATTATGGCTCAGCTCTCAGCCTTGTTTTCTGCTCCAGATCAGGGAACAGTTTCCTGCCAACATGAAGCCCAACTGTTCATACCGGAAGCGGGTCAGACGCAGAAAGAAATATGTGCCAGGCTGCATCATCAATTGCCTTCATCACATTATGGTCAGCTGACAATAATACTCCTGCTACCAAAGTACAGTTATATTCTCTGGTTTTGCTCAGTAACTTCACATCTGCATCTAACTTTTACTGCCTCCAAGCTTGGCTGCACTGATGGATCTAAAACACAAGGTCCAGATTCAGATTGGATCTACCCTGGATCTGACATCAGTAATTTGTTGTTTTTTGTTATTTTAAAATCATTTCCAGTTATCACTAAAACTAACTGATTTACTAATTTACTCGAGCAATATGAGCTTCATTCACAACAACACAAACTTTGTAATCAATTCACTGTCTTCACCAGCCACTTCCTGTCGTTCTGCTTCCAGATCATTCCGGATCATTAATTAACTAACAGACGATACTTTCCAGCTTTATCTCCAGATATTCTTACCTCAAGGTTCCTGAACAGCCTTAAAAGATTGGGTGACGACTGTTGTTCGATTGGACGGCTTTCCAGGGCTGAATCAGTACAGAAAAAAGAACTGATAATTAAGCTGATTAACTTCCCATATTCTGAAAGATGTAAATCAGAACTTGAAACCAGAATGCTCAGACAAGACAGACTTTAAGAGATGTCAAGTATTAAAAATTTATTATGTCCCACAGGATCACTCCTGTTGCCCTGGTTTCTACGGCCACGAGTGCTTTAAATGCCCCGGAGACGACAGGAGCCCATGCTCCAATCACGGGCAATGCCAGGACGGTAACCATGGCAACGGGGACTGCCAATGCTACGAGGGTTTCCATGGCACCGCCTGTGAGGACTGTGAGCCGGGACGCTACGGACTCAACTGCTCCTCCAGTGAGTGACACACACACACACACACACACTCTGACAGAATGACACAGAGTTTCTTTCTGCTGCCACCAGAGGGCAACACTCTCTGGGAATGTGGCTCAAAACAGCATTAATTTTGGGATACAAACTGCCCTTTGCCCCAGTTTACCCAGTATGTTAGGCTGTTTAAACCCGGGATGTGCTGGTTCAGCTTAGCATTTGTAACTAAATAAAAACCTGTACAGGTTAAAACCTGATAAACTCATAAAATAACATTTTGTAGTTTTGACAACTAGTGGTGTGAATTGGCACTGCATCCTAAACTGTGAAAGGTGCAGAGCGCTCTCCCCTGATGACCCAGCACATCCAGCTGCTTCCCTCACGATCTACTGATGACATCTGGTGTACCATTAGGGCTCCAGGAGTGACCTGTTGGTGACTGAGGCAAGGAAGGCTGGAGATGACCTTTGGGTCCCTGGGTTTGGAAACCACCTTGTAGGTTCTGTGTAGATCTGATCAAGAGTAACATTCCTGATTCACATGAATGCAAACTTCATTTGTTCCAGATTTGTTGCTAACACAGAACCTTCTAGAATCAGTAGCATCAATCAAGGTTTGGCTGTGTATCGTTTCATTTTCAGTGTGATCACATACAAATTAGCAAAGTCTTATTTAGGTATTACTCAGATTTGGAGTTGTCACAGACTGTATATTATTATTTAGAAACATATTTCCAAATAAAGTTATTTTTTAAGCGACACAATCGTCTTTACTGGGTCTTCTGGATGGAAGGAAGACAACAGCACTGATAAACAAACACAATACTGCTTTAATGGTAAAGTAATTCAACTTACTTGATGATAATAGCTTTGCCAAATATGATTTATAGTATATATGACTGCAGTGTGTCGATATGACATGAACTGTAACTGCGTTGCCCCGATTACGTCTGCGCTATAGTTCAGGGCTCCTGGTAAGCGAGTTCCTTTCAGCAACTGCAGATTCAGACTGTCAGTTTGTGTGCCAACATAGATAAGCGGAGGGACTACAGTCCCCACCACAGAGGAATGATCTGTTCTCACCAAAACGTTGCAGCCCCTCAGCCAAGAGAGACACTTGCAGAGCCATCTGTGGTGACCACTTTCCTGGCTGAGGCGGTGGCGATGGTGTCGACCTAAGCCAGAAAGCCTGGGCTCTGCTCAACAGACTACAGATACCTTCACTCTTCACTGAGCATCGTGGTGTGGGTCCCGGTTGCTGTTTCCTTGCTGCAGCCTTTGCTTTCATCATGTAAAGCCACAGAAGGTCTCAGGAAGTAGTTATATTGTTTAGTTGTCTGAGAGTTTGGTGTGTTTTTCATAGACCCACGTACTCAACTCTGCTGCTTAACCCACAGATTTTCCCTTCAAATGAGGTATCATTTAACAGGACATGAACAGGATTTTCAGCAGTAAAAGGCTGATTGCCAAGAAACGTTGACCAAGCACAAATTTCCGTACTTGTTTTGCTAGTGTAGGTATAAGTAGAAGCAAGCAGACAGGAGGTTTACGCATCTCTTAGTTAAATAATGATCAAAAACTGGACCTCTTCAATAAGCTGATTACAGACCAGATTGATCCATCTCTTAGAACATAGCTGTTCAGATAATATCCAGTTCGTCTTCGTCGTGGTGTGAATAAATGAGCTGTTTTGATTTAACTCAAAGTAGAGATGATACACAAAGAGGCAGCAGAGTTTCAGACCTTTCTGTTCATTGCAGAGTGTTCCTGTGACCACGGGAAGTGTGACGACGGGCTGACAGGAAGCGGCAGGTGTCTGTGCTACAAAGGTTGGAAAGGAGCTTCCTGCTCTGTAGGTACGTTCCAGTTCCACAAATACAAAGCTGTGGTTGTGCTCCATGTTGACCTCTAACCTGTTTCTAAATCTGTGTTTCTCAGAGATCAGAAATGACGCCTGTGGAGATGTGTGTGATGAGAATGCCAAGTAAGTTCTTCCGTCACTGTTTACCTGGTTGTAGTATCATCTCCAGACGTGTAATGGTCCACTCATTTGTACCCAAAATATCCAGTACAGCGCTTTTGGTTCGGTACCCAATACAGTGTTGTTTTCTACCTGAACACACAGATCAGAGGTATTAAGTGCTCAATGAAACACTCTGCAGGGGAACTAAAAAGTGACACCCGAACAAAACAGAGAGGACTTCCTCCTGTCACAGAACTCTGCTGTTTAGGAAAATTACGGTTTCTCATGGAGCTACAGTGGAGAAAGAAATGTGGACCAAATCAGAACTTCATGTCAACAGCAATACGGTACATAGCTGCTCTTTACTGAACTGAATGACTCGCCTGAAACATCATTAAGCTAAAGGTAAACATCACTGGTTCTGGACAAAATCAGCTGAGATCCAAATCCAGGTCTCTGTAGCATTCAACTGGTCCGAAACATTGCACAGCAGACGAGATGGGACAACATACCAGTACCGTCCTGATGAGTCCCTCTGACCCAGAGGAGATTTTAACACAGCAGATTTCAGGGTGCATTCAAGTACATCTGATCTAAATATCAAAGCAACTCCAAAGACATTTAAGCCTTTTTTATTCTCAAACCTCTTATCCATCCGTCCTTTCATCCATCCATCCATCTGTCCGTCCGTCCTTTCATCCACCTGTCCGTCTGTCCATCCATCCGTCCGTCCTTTCGTCTATCCGTCTGTCCATCCGTCCGTCCTTTCATCCATCCGTCTGTCCATCCATCCATCCGTCCGTCTGTCCATCCATCCATCCTTTCATTCATCCATCCGTCTGTCCTTACAGGAAGATCAAAACGGGACTTTTCTGCACTATTTACACTCCCAGTAACGTTATTAAAACCCATTTGGAAAAACATTTGTCTTATTCCCTTTTTATAAAAAGTGTAAAATTTTATTTCAGGATTTTCTGAATGTTTAAGTTAAACAGGGTTTCTTTGCTGTCTGGAAAAGCTGAATCCATCTCAGCTGCTCTGCTAAAAAATACAGCATATTGTTTCTTGATTAGATGTGGTCCTATTATAATAACTAAAACATGAAATAAACTGTAACACATATGTTAATGTGTTGCATTACCGCTCTTTTGATGATACAAACAAGTTACTTACAATCAGTGTTGAAGTTTGGTTGTTTCTTAGATGATAGCTGGTTAGAAGTCTTTGGTTCAGACTGGTCGGGTTGGGTTTTGGTTGTTTTTTTGCGGCACTAGAGGCCTTTGTTTTTTCAACAGTAGGTCGACAGGAAAGAGGGCAAAGAGAGGGGGAGACATTTGGCAATCGAGGACTATAGCCTCTGCACATGGTCGCGCGTTTAACCCTTACTCCACCAGCACCGCGCCTTGGTTGCGTTTCTGGTGTGACCCAGTTGTTGATGGTCCCATCATCAACAGCCAGTTGTTGCTGTGTTACAGAATGATGACGGTATAATGAAAAGGAGGGATTTCCAGCCTTTCATGAATACTATGAACTGTTCTTACTACTTCGTATTAAAGAAATTTGTTTTCGGGGCCACTATCCTACCTTGAATCCCCAACCGCCCCCTCTTCTTGTGGTCAATCAGCCTGTTTCTGTATTAACTAACTAGCTTGTTAGTTCTTTGTTTAGAGTCCTCTAAAGCCATTCTGCATGGATTAATAAACACAATAAATGTTACCTGCTCCCAGAGAGAGGGCAAATCTACATGATTGCACACCTTGTTCCCCTTGCTACTTTGGGGCCTGAAACCCAATAATAATAATAAGGTAAAAGAAAAGACAAAAAGCAATAGTTTAGCAAGCTCTACTGGATGCAACGAACCCCTGCAACTTTGCAGACACATTCCCTTACCTCTGCAGGCTTGGAACCCGAATAATAATGAAAAAACTGTCCAAAAACATTGGTTCTCTGCTCACTGGGAGCTGTAAGCCTGGCATGCTGCTCTCCATCGCTTCTTCTGGGCTTGGAACCCTAATAATGGAAAAACTGATTAGTTACAGAGTTTCCTGTTATGCTGGGAGCAGGCAAACATAGAGCCATTGTATGCCTTGTTCCTCTCAATAACTCTGTGCTAAAAACCCAAATAATAATAATGGAAAAAACTGAAAAAAGGCTTCCTGCTCCTAGAGAGCAGACGAATGCACATGCATTGCATGAATGTTCAAAACTCTTGGTTTTGAACATTTTATTTATTTTCCTTCAGTTACTGTTGCTTGTTATCAAAAAACAAACTACTATTGTGACTACTATTCAGGCAATAATCAAAGAAAAATCCTCCCACTGAGGAAGTATGATTACTAAAATCCACAAAGCAGATCTGCACTGTTCCCTCTCAGAGAGTCGATGTGGTGAAGATTACAGCAGATAGCAACGGGAACCTGGGAGCAGCAGCAAAAAGATGGATGGATGAATAATTAGCAGACAGAGAGACAAACCAGGTGGTCATTCAATAAGAGATTTATTCTGCAGTTCAAAACAATATGAAATACACAACCTACACTTTGACCTAAACAGGAATCTTCTGGTGATTGGCTGAAGAATAGAGTTTATGAGTTAATGGATATTAGGTGAGATCAGTGATCAGTGAGCTGTGGGAAGACCCTGCACACAACCTGGAGATAAGCAGAAAAACACTGGAGACACGGTGGAGTGAAAACCTTAAAAACAGAGCGGACACAAACAGAAAACCTGACCGTTTATTTTCCACAGCAGCATCTCATCTGTCAGACAGGTGGAGGTTCTGGTCAGGTTTCACACGGAATGATTGAGGCAGACTCTTTTCTGTTCCTTTAGGTTCATCCTTACGCAACGAAAATATATTTCCATATACACTTTGTTCCAATATATGAAACTGATGTTCCTGTCTTTTAAAACGTATATACTGAATAATACATAAAGAATAATGTATTTTAATATCCTTTGAGTTTAATTTAACCGAGTACTCCACACCTGAAAGAAAATTTCATTATAGTAGATCATTATCAGACAATGCTGTAACAACCTTTAAAGAATCTGTTCCACTTTTAATTTCCTCATTATCACTGAAAAGCACAGTGGAGGGCAATAATACTGTTTCTTCCCCTTCACAAATTGATTCTCTTGTTCATAGTGTTTCTTCATCATTGCGTGATGCATTAGACAATGCAGCCCCCTTGAAAAAGAAGGTAATCATTCATAGGAGG
>JAHUTJ010075883.1:0-14576 GCA_036250325.1 Characodon lateralis | reverse complement strand
AATTCCACATGTGTTAATTCATAGTTTTGATGCCTTCAGTGTGAAGCTACAATATTCATAGTCATGAAAATAAAGAAAACTCTTTGAATGAGAAGGTGTGTCCAAAATTTTGGTCTGTACTGTATGTCCTAAAGGATGGAAGTTGGCCATTTTGGGTCAATGGGTAATTTTTGGTTGTTTTTGAGATTTCGTACATGTCATACATGTCATACTTAAACAAACTCCTCCTAGGGCTTTTGAGCTATTGGCTTTATATTTGGTCAGATGCACTTAAGCTATGGGGGCTTTAAAATGATTAAAATCCTGAGTTTTTGAGCATGTTCAGGGGGCATGGCCAGGCAATGAACTTTAACTAGTCACAAAAAAATTTAAACAGCTGCAACTTTCACATAGAAAGGCTGATTGAGACCCAACTTGATACGATTGATCCCCTTTGGGTAATATGCTGACACCATCAAAGACCCGCCCCCTGAGAACCAGAAGTCACTTCTTTCATCTGAAAAGGTCCTTCTCTGACCCTCTTTACTCAATCAACTTGAATTTGTGTCAGAAGATAGAAGATAGGGTGTTGCCATGGTGGCGTGGCAAAGGGTGACATCACGCTGTGACCATGCGTTTGATTCTAATTTCCACATATATCATTGGATCCACACCCAATTTAATATGACTGTTCTTAGTCTGGCCCCCAAAGACATCCAGTGAAACATTTGGTGGGCATGGCCTCATTCCTCCACAGCGCCCCCTAGAATATTTAAAAAATCTGCCCCAAGTCATGCTTTGAATGAGGATTATGAAATTCAAGATCAACAGAAAAGTTTCTTCGCACCATGTTTCAAACCTCACAATAGGTTGGCTATTTTGGGTCAAAGCCGCCATTTTGTCTCATTTACACATGTTGTATCTGAGTAAACTCCTCCTACAGCTTTTGACTTACAGACTTCAGAATGACTCAGTACACTCTCAAGGCACTGGGGATCAAAAGTTATCAAAAGCTTTTTGCTGCATCAAACTGTGAGGGCATGGCAGAGTGGTGAATTTCAGTGTCTCTGCATTTGCATACAGTTGGCTGTAAATCACACATGCATCATAGGATTTTCTCCAAACTGGATATGAATGATTTTTGTCAGCCTACAAACAGCTCAGTGCAATTAGGCTTTGGATGCAACAAAGAATGTGGGCATGGCCAAGCCTTAACATCTGACTTCTCGCTATAAATGATGAATGCGTTATATCTTCTCAAACAAGGTCACAGATGCACCAAACTTTGTGTGTGCCTTGACAGACTAGCACTCAGCACATTTACAAGGTCCTTTGTTGACATCACTTTAGCCCCACCCAGTTAGAACAAGAAGTCACATGTTTACCTGGTGGATCTATTTTTACACTGTCATTAACAAAAGCTTAAAGCAGTGTCTGATGACATAGAACAAGCAGATGTTAAATCCTACTGAGAACAGTGACTGGCTGGACCGGGTGGGCATGACAGAGCGTTGAATGTTGATGTCTCGCCATTTGCACACGGTCGGCTCTAAATCACACATGCATGATGTGATTTCCTCCAAACTGGATATGAATGATCTTTGTCAAGCAAACAGATCAGTTGAATTACATTGGAATTTAACTCAACTGCGCCCCCTAGAATATTTCAAACAACTATATCTACCTGATAGATAAGCAAATCTGCCCCCAATTTTGTGTGCTTTATCGTGGATGACCGTTCAACATGTTTGTATGGTCAATTGATGACATCACATCAGCCACGCCCACTGAGAACAAAGCCACAGGTTTCTGTGTTGAATGGCGCTCAATGAAAAGTTTGAAAGAAGTTTCAAACTTTGTTTAATAACATAACTTTAAATAACATTTTCAAAACACTACAAGAAGTCTTCATTAATCCTTCACCACCAAACAGGGAGTGCAGCTTCCATTGGATTTTTAACATTTCTTGCCAGAGCAGAACTTGCTCACAGTGCAACCTAGTGGCACAGACCTCAATGCTCCAGAGCAGCTAACTGTCAAACACTTGTTCATGTTCAGTATATTCATGCTTTTTATTTAACAGCTCCTGGCTGCTTTATATTCTGTGGTAGCAGTAACTAACCTATGTGTATCATACACTGTCTCATTCTGGATTCATTCTGTTCAGTGTGTCCTGCCCAGTAAACACCATGTAAGGTGGGAGACCCCCGAGAGAGACTGCCATTCCATCACCAGGTCAAAACTGATACACCCAACACAAACAACCATAATCCACCCGCTCACTTCTATGGTGCCTGCTGAATCATTAGTTATTATAATATGTATGTTTTGGAGCTATAGGAAGAAGCCAGGTTAACCAAAGGAAACACATGCAGCTGCTGGAAGATCATCTAAGCTTCCTAAAGATGCTTCTGCAAAGGCAAGATTAGAATTGGAGATCTCCTTGATGGAGGACAATGCTGCAAACCAATACATTATTTATGAGTAGCTGACAGAAAGAGCACATTGGTCAACTGTAAACCCATTAATTAGATTATGGTCTTAATTTCGAAGAAAAGGTCACCATAAGGCCACATTTTGTACCTTGCAGAAGCATTCATACACCCTGAACTTTTTGTTCAAGGCTATGATGCACCTTTTTTGAAAAATGGTATTAAGAAATCTGATGTTAAAAAAGCCATAAAAAGTCATTTTAACAGTTTGCCCAAGTCATGTAGGGGACATAGCAAACTTATGGAAGAAAATCCTGTAGTGAGATGAGACATGGAGCATGAAAATTATAGCAAACTAACACTGCACATCTCCTTAAAAACACTATCCTCATGGTGACACATGGTGGGGGCAGCATCATAATGCGGGCCTGCTTTTCTTCAGCAAGAACAGAAAAACTGGACAGAGTTGATTATAAGATGGATGGAGATAAATACAGGACAATCCTTGAAGAAAACCCTATACATACAGCCAGAGCCACAATGGAATGGTTTAGAATAGGGACCCCAAAAACTCCTGCCCCTCTTCTGCAGTTTTGAGAATCAAATGGCTCATTACCAGCCTGTGGCAGTACTTGATTAGAAGCTGAGAAGGCATTTCTACTAATTAAATTATGTCTTTTTGGAGCAGGGATGCATCTAAAAGCTGCAAGACAGTGATTCTCAAGGACTGGAGTTGGAAACACCTAGTTTAGATCAAAGCGGGGTTATTTGCTTTAATGGCCCAGTCAAAGTTCAGACATGAATCCACTTGAAAATCTGTGGCAGGACTTGAAATTGTTTTTCACAGACGCTCCCTATCTAGTCTGACTAGCTTGAGTTATTTTGCAAAGAAGAATGGACAAATAATGCAGCTTCTAGATATACAAAGCTGGTACAGATGTACCCTAAAAGACCTGCAGCTGTAATTACAGTGAAAAATGGTTCTGCAAAGTCTGAAATGAAAGGAGTTCAATACAATTTCACTACAAATTTTTCAGATTTTTATTTGTTAAAAAGTTATTTTCTTCATACTCCACTTTGTGTTTACCTGTCATATAAACTACAAATATATTGCACTGATGTTTGTGATTGTGACAGGACAGATGTGAAGAAGATCAAGGAGTGCAAGGTTCTATTGCTAATTGATTTACAAAGTAATTGAAGAGGGCTCTGTTAAAGCATACTTTACACTTCAATGACATAGTTACACAATTATAGCATTTTCACAAAGACACACACACACACAAACACACACACACACACACACACACACACAATAGAATACTGTATCTGAGAAAAGCAAACCCTCACTTTTCCTTATTAACAGCAACCTGCAGGAAAAAGAAGATAATACCACCTCAGTTTTAGAATGCATGTCGATATTCTAAACCAGAGGTGTGTGTTACTACCAACATAAATTAGTGCCAAAGCATGACTTGGAACATAACAGCCTCTGTGTCCCATGTGTAGTTTTCTCCCCCTGGTTATAGTTATTGGTCTAGTGAGCTTTGTGATTGAATGTGCTACCAGTTTAAATGCACAATGACACACAGAATGTCAAAGGGCGAACAAAGGCACAATCCTTGACTAGACTGTCTGAAAGAAGCTTTTGTCTCAAAACACTTTTCAGCCCACAGTCCTCTAGCTGGTCTAGAAACATCTTTTCCTGACCCTTTGGATCAGGAAAATGCTATTGCATGACAAACAGTTTTTAGGTTTACATTACCTCTAAATTTACATTTGTTTTACAATCAAGCTAGCCCAGAAATGACTTTCACCTGTTCTTTAATGATCCCAATGAAGTAGGATGCAAGAGGAACTTACCCTCACACTGCCTTCCATCTCCTGTATAGCCTGGCTTGCAGATGCAGTTGTAAGACTTGGGTGTGTTCTGGCAGAGGGCATCAATGTGGCAGTCGTCTGAATCTTCTGCACACTCGTCTGCATCTGCACAAACATAAAACATCAATACCTAATTAGACCCGAGTCTCTGAGAATTCAATGAGCTCACAGAGTTCACTATGATAAATGACACAACGCTCTGATGGGCTGGATCGGTATCTCCACTCTGTGTTCCCCCTCCCCAAAAGAAAAGATTTAAGGAAGCTTCAAATGCATCAAAAATTGACAGATAGAAAAGCGGTTTTGTTGGGAGATTAGCAAGTAAAAACATGTAATTTAAAACCTAATGGAGATGTTTCCTAATGGCATTTCTGTCTGAAGAACCCTACAACCCAACTTTTGTCACTTCTAAGATATGTTATGCTTAAAAATAATTATCACAGAAAAAATGCAACTGCTTGGCAACTTTATTGATTATATAAAACAAATGGTCAGCCAGTCAAAAGTCAGCAACTCAATACATTAATGCATGTTAAAATGGTGAAGAAAACTTGCTGAGGTTTAAAGCAAGGATCAGAATTGGGAAGTAATAGGATTTAAGTGACTTTGAACGTGGCATGGTTGTTGGTACCAGAGGGACTGGTGTGAGTACTTCAGAAAATGATAATAAACTAGGATTTTCTCACACAACAATATGGTTTACAAGGTATGTCTATAAAAGAGAAAATATCAAGTGAGAACTAGTTGTGTGGACAAAAATGTCTTGATGTCACAGGTCAGAGGAGACCAGTTCAACATGATAAAAAGGTAAAAGCAACTTAAATAACCAATTTATGCAACCGAGATACGCAGAGTATCATCACTGAAGGCACAACATGCTGCACCTTGAAGCAGATGGGCTACAGCAGCAGAAGACCACACACGGTGCCACTTCTGTCAGCTAAGAACAGGAAACTAAGGCTGCAATTCTTATAGGGTCACCAAAACTGGAAAGTAAAAAACTGAAATATATCTGACCTGATAAGCCTCAATTTCAGCAGCAACATTCAGGGGAAAATTCACAAATCAGTGCAATATCCTCCATTATTTGTGAGTATTTTGCACCCACTAGTCTCTTTTTTTTCTGTACTAGATTTACGTAGCTGTTTGCACTAAACGCATGAAGGAACAATCCTTTTGGGGAGCAATGTGAACCTATGTTTAATCAAAAGCCAAGCAAGCTGTAATTAATAAGTGGCCGGAAGTCTTACTGATGCAGCAGTTTACTGACAGTTTATCAGACAGCTGGTACTACAGCTGTGGTTCATCGGTATTCTAGATTAAAGTGGGAAAAAAGTTCAGAATTCACTGGTGTGTAAATAGGACATTTATTATATTCCAACAGTCTAACTGCCTAAAAAAGCACCCACTTTTGTCCCTGCCTTGAAATTTTTACGTAAAGAAAAAAATGGCATTATTGCTCGTCATCACTGATGATTTTTTTTAATAAACAGTGCAACAATTTTTCTTTTCAGTCTATTTATTATAACCAGTGCAACCTAAACCTGTGAGAATTTCCTCATCCCATGTTTTGTAAAGCTCAATAAAAACTTTCTGGGGGTAATTTAAAATCATAATTATTTCATGAAGCATTTTAGTTTGTAAAAGTAAAGGTTATTTTTTAAGACATACATTTTGTTCCTGTGCAGTGTCCTGCAGAGAACAGTAAGGCTGATATGTTTATATGGGTTGTATTAGGAATAAATAAACAGTTAAACTCAAATATCGAAAATAAAATAATTCAAGTCTATTCAAGTCTGTTGAAAAAATATATATTTAAAAATATATGTATAATATATATTTTTTTCATTTGAACTGAAGTCTGCAACCTTTTTCAGTCAATTGTGTGCTTATCAACTGATGGGAACCCCTTTCTAGTGAAGACCAGCACATACTAACCTTTATATGTGCAAGTGGCCTGATCATGGCACTATATGTCTATGAGATCATTCACATTATACACTCTACCTGAAGCATTATAGTAAACTTTGTCATGTGTTTCCAGTCTGGTGTCGGTGTGATGAGTTTGCTTCAATGGCAAAAGATCAATTCCACCCCTATCCCTTCAAATTATCTGCTGATCAGTGCACATTGGTGTTTTTGGTACACGTCATGGATAAGTTGGACCCAGATATCCCACCAAAATAATAATCTCCCCACATTTTAGTCATTTCGGGGAACTGTAATGTTCTATGATATGTAATAAAGGGCACACTACATTCTTGGTGAACCACAGAAGACATCTCAAAGACCCTACAGAGACCATCTATGTGCTGGCTAATTTTTAATATCATGGCATGGTCAGGACTAAACTGACTTGACCAAAACCTGTCCACATTTAAGCAGTCGGTAATTTTAATAAAGGATATGGTTAGATTCAACAGAGAAAATACATTAAGCGCCCCTTGTGTGAACCTTGTTCCAAAACTTTCAGCAGTTTCAGCATCAAGCAGGAAAATGGTGCTCTGAGATGCAGCTCAAATTAACCACACTGGCAAAGTATAATCCATATATCTCAGACATAAAAGCAACGGAAATCCTTCTCAGTGCCTGTGGTACAACATTTGGCCACTTGTTGGAAAAAAGATTACAGCAGTTTAAAAAGGGTTTAACATCAAGTCGTTGAAGTCTTACAGCTTATATGTGACCTGATTTCCAACGTTGACTCATTTTTATTCTATGATTTGGTTGCCATGCGTGTTCAATAAGGTCCAGACCATTCCGCATATGGAAAAAGAGCTATTAAACTAAGATCTGGCAGCTGAGGGCACACAGTAAACACACAGCTTTAGGGCTCCTCCATTGATCAAATTATTGATAGAGAAGCTGGTCTCATCTGGTCTTAAATCTAACGATGGAAGGACACTTCATTATACACGCAAATCACATACAGATATTTTGGTTCCTGCTATCTAGTGAGTCAATCAGTAAACCTTTCCCCCACAGCTGTGAGATGTCGGTCCCTCAGCTAGGCTTCAAAATGCAACAAGTACATAATAATAGAAAAAAATAAATAAATACCTTCTGCAGAAAGCCTTTTAGTGAGAGAGAAAATGGGAGTTTGGTATGTAGGAGCAAAGCTGCAACAAGTCTCTTGTGTTTCGGGGATGGGGACATCTATGCTCCCCCTTTCAGTTTCTTTGCTCCCCCTGTCAGCCCTGTTGGTGTGGTGGCAGACTGTCACAATATTGACTCCCCACCCAGAACAATTTGCTGCTGCTGCTCCTGCTGCAGGGTCGATAGAAGGCCCCTGCTGCCTGCTTCTCCTGGGACTTATCACAGCACTACTTCCAGCCCACTGCCTCCTACCTCTTCCAAAACCAACATACACACATTTGTATTCCAGTCCTTACAGGGACATTGGGGTGACTGCTGTTCATTTTTTGTAACCATTTTTTGCGCCTTAACCTAACACCACTAACACCTTAAACATTTCCAGTACATATCCTATCCCTAACTTTAACCTCAATTTAAGTCCCACTTTAGTCCTAGCCCTTGGATTGAAATCTTGCTTTTGGAAATGAATTTTTTTACCATTACAGTGGTTTTTTTCTTCTTCTTTGTTGCTGTTGTGATTAGTTATTCATTAGAAATTTGGTTATATGAATAAAAGCTATTAACCAGATTGAAATGTTGGATTTAATGAAAAGAAAAGAGTTTAAAATGAAACCCCTCACGCAATTGAAATTTTTAAACTATTTATATAATTATTACATTTGAAATTCATGCTAGTCAGCTTTAGTAAACCAATTTGCACACTTCCATTTATGAGGTAGCTGTGGACAACATAAAATGTATATTGATATAATGGATTCATTCTAATTCAGTACATGAGCAAAGGAAATATAATATAAAAGCTATTTTGTTTTTGTGTAGTTATGGAAAGTGCAAAATCTCTCTATCTCTCAACTTTACTTGGTGTAACCCACACGTCTAACCCTGACAATCAATTGTCTATACCCGTTCATTGCTGTGTCTTCACAGTGATATTCGGTAAAAGGGAGGATACACACTGGACAGGTCACCAGTCCATCTTGGGGCAACAGGGGACAAACAACCATGCACACACTCTAAGCTAAATGCAACTTTAGAGAAAACAAATACCCTCACAACAGTGCGAGGACGTGATAGTACTCAAAGAGAACCCACCGAGGATGTGGAGAACATGCAGAGTCCATGCATAAAGACCCCAGGCTGGGATCTGAATGCAGGATCTTCTTGCTGTTAGGTAACAGGGCTTCTAACTGTCACTCATAAATGACATTCAAACTCAGAGTCCTTTGGTTTCCATTAGGCTACATGTTTTGACAAGGTAGGTGGTTTTTTCTTTACATGACCAAGTTAATTCGAAGCATATTTCATGTCAACATGCAATTTTAGTTGTCTTGAAAAGGTTCTATGGTGAGATGAGACTAAAATCGAACTTTTCTGCTTACATCAAAATGTATGTTATATTACAGAAACCTAACACTGCTTAGCATGAAACACAGTGGTGGGAGTATCATGCTGTGGGGATTCTTTCCTCGAGCAGGAACAGGGAAGCTGGTCAGAGTTGATGTGAGTGTGGATGGAGCTAAATACAGGACAGTCTTGCTAGACAACCTGCTAGAGGCAAAAGAAGAGCTACAATGACGTGGTTTAGATCCAAGCACATTGCTAAAGGGTTGGTAAATGTCCAAAAACAAAATGAATTTTCATTTGATTTCTACTGGGTGCTTAGTTGGAAGGTACCCCCCAATCAAATACTGCCTAGGGTCCCATACAACCTTGTCTGGCTCTGCCTATGGTAATATATGAAAACAGGCAGCCCTCTCACCCCAAATCAAAGCAAATGAGAGTTTAACAGGGATTAAACTGCAGTTTCCGATTGGAACTGGAGCAAACAGAACTTCAGTAAAGTCGGGGAATCAAAGCTGAGATTTTATTCAAATGTGTGCATTTAGTAACTTTTTTACTTAAGCAACTTAATCACAAAAGATGTTTCATGTCACAACTCAATTTTACTTGTGGCGAAAAATAGTGGTTAGGGCTGCGAGCCCAGTGTTTGCATCCATCCTTTATCTTACAGCCAAAACCAAATGCCAACGTGTTATTAAAACACGTTATAATATCGTATTAACGCAAGTTTCAAAACCACTATCTACACTTTGAGATTATTTGTAGAAGTTTATTCTATTGGAATATGTCTCGCAGTTTGACACTCATGTTCCCATCATTTCCTCCGAAAAAGACGGTGAGGGAGAAGAAGACGCCGAGAGCAGGAGTGTTAGGGATCCGAGACGGAGAGGAGAAAGAGGAGCTTCTTACCTGCGAGTCCGACATTCCCCATCACCCTGCAAGTATTTATGAGGAGGATAAACAAACAAACGTCCCGGGAAAAACAAGCGCTCCCCATGCTGACAGACGATGTGAGGATCCAGCGGGGCTTTCTGAGGGGTTTCAAACCTGGACTGGCCGCTTGTGTGTGTGTACGTGTGTGTGCACGTGTGTGTGTGTCTGTGATAGAGGAGGAGGACCGTTTTTTTGTGGACTGGCAGCAGTTGGGGGTGGAAGGGTGGTGGGGATCGGGTCGGAGGGGAGGGTGGCAAGACAGACAGAGAGAGAGAATGAAGCTCTTTGATTGGCTTGTCCATGCCGGTAGGAGAGAGAGAGAGAGAGAGAGAGAGGATGACTGAGCGGCACGGAGAGCAGAGTCATGGCAAGGTGGTGGGGGATGTCAAAGAACTAGAGAAAGGTCTAATCTAAGCATGTAGGTATTATTACTTTTATTTTAGCTCATTTTTTTTACAAATACAATCTGAAAAATTGGGCGTGCATTTGCTATTTCCAAATATAATTTGTAGAACCACCTTTCGCTACAATTACAGCTGCAAGCAAAACTACATCCCTGCTGTGAAACATAGTGGTGGCAGCATTATGTTATCTAAACAACCTATGCCTAAAAAATGTAGGCTACACTATGTACAACACTCTGTATATAGTAGAAAATATGTTCAGGCTCCAACTGACTGGTTACTTTCTTTTGTATATACCTTTAAACGTTTGTGGCACCCCCGGGGCCTTGCCGCCATGGGCAGTGAGCCATTTTGCCAAATGTCTCTAATACTGTGTCGGTGTGTGCAGAACCTATTGGCCCCAGCTACTTTCTGGGTGTTTTTTCAGGTGGTATTTTCTCTCTGTTTAAAAAGATACATGTTCTGTCCAAAGAAGAACTTAAAAAGGCCACATATTTGTTTGACAATTAGTATCTAGGTGATAATAGTACAT
This sequence comes from Characodon lateralis, assembly GCA_036250325.1. Lineage (NCBI taxonomy): Eukaryota > Metazoa > Chordata > Actinopteri > Cyprinodontiformes > Goodeidae > Characodon > Characodon lateralis. The sequence goes on along the minus strand of JAHUTJ010075883.1, from coordinate 3,978 downwards.
GCGTTAGAGGCATAGTAAAATACAGAAGAGAACATTTTGATTCTGAGCAAATGATTTTCCTAAAACAACAGTAGGACATTATTTACAATTTCCTCACAATCATTAACCTTTTATACAAATATCAGAGATTTAATGGGGTCAGTATAAATCTTTCCACGTAGACAAAAATTCTCAAAACATAAAAGCAATGTTAGGTAAGCAGTGTCATCGTTTCTCCAAAATCTCAAACTGCCATGTACAAACTGCCAAATGAAATAAGAAAAAGGCTTGAATTTATGACTGACGAAGATCCAGACACCATATTTCAGAGGAACTTCTATGACTCTAACGCTGTATCCAAGCAGGATCTGTTTTGCTTCTGTGGCTACATTTCTTTTTTTGACTTGTGAAGTTAAAGCATTAATTGATCAAAACATGACTCCCGATGTTGTGCTTCCTGAAAACAAGCTGCTGGTGGAATGACAATCAGAATAAATTCATGAATTTCACAAGTCCACTTTCTACTATTGAGGGTCTGGACCATGTCCTAGATGATATTGGGCTCTCGTGTACATCTCTGCAGGTCATCAGAGGAGAAACATCCATGAGGAAACTCCCTCCACAGCTCAATTTAGAATCTCCAATTATTCTAACATGCATCTTTTCATACAACTTATAGATGCAAACATGAAAGCTCTGCTATTATAGATCTACATTGCCTGGGTTTGAACCGGCAGCCTTCCTGCAGATTTTTTCAAATTCCAGCTGCTTATGAAAATATGACATTTTTAGCCTTTTTTGTCTCTATTGTGGTTCTGCCATTGCAACCACTGATCTCACCAACATCGGTTAGAAAACTGGAGGCCAACTTCGTGAAACATGACTCCTCCTGGTGGAAATAGGTGAAAGGGCACCATAATTTTAAGTTGTTTTTTTTTTTTTGTTTTGCTTGCATTACCTCTTTTGGATTGTATCGTGAAGTCAATCTTTTGCATCTATTTTAGAGTTGAGGGATTCTCACAGTATATGTTGCAGAATTATTGCGACTTGAAAAAGAACAGTTGAAAGAAATGATTAAAAGATCAAAGTTGAATAATATTCATGCCCATGGTGGTAGTATTTAAATGTTTAACTGCAACTGTGCGTGAGAAAAACTCAAAGTTAAATGGTGACATTTCTAATTCATTTTAAATGTTTAAACTCATCTCAGAAAACTAAAGGTCCAAAGCTGTAAACAACTGAAAAAGAATAAAAGAATAAATCAACTCCAGAAACAAAGGTCCAAAAAGGTGGAAAGGATACATGAATTTTATTTTTCACAAATACAACTTTAAAAAGTTTGAAATGCATTTCTATTCAGGCTCACATGTTTACTGTGTCCCCTACATTGCTTGCAAAACCCTTTCAAAGAGTTCTTTTGGTTATTCTTCAACACAGGCTTTCTTCCAGTGATTCGTCCATAAAGGGTAGATTTGTGGAGTGCAATGAATATTTAATCTGTCAGTGGATTCTCCCACCCGAGGTGTGGATCTCTGCTGCTCCTCCAGAGTTACCATGGGCCTCTTGGCTGCCTCTTTGACAAATTCTCTTCTTGCCTGGTCTCTAGTTTCGGTGGACTTACACATCTTGGTAGGTTTGCAGTTTTATCAAACTTTTTCATTTTCCATAACTGATGTTTTTTATTCATTTGATTAGGACAGTGCACATTAATCAACATTACCACAATTCAATGCAGTGTAAATATGCAGCAATTAGTCCAATAGCTAAGTTTCATCCTTTGTCTTTAGACAATTAAACACAAAAGCAAAACACCTCGAAACACCAGGACAAAAACAAAACACCGGGACAGAACACAGTACACATGATTCTAAAGACTTTAAAACCCATCAACACAAGAAATAACTAACAAACAACAGAAACAACATAAAACCAGGACTAAGAAAATACCCCGCTATAAGCAGTGGGAGACGTGAATGGGTACATAACTGGTTTGCTGTGGTACTTGGTGTTCATGATGCTGTTTGCATGCTAATGTTCTCTAAAAGGCCTTCGCAAAACAACTGGATTTATAGTGGATTTATAATGTGAAAGAGTTCAAAAGGTGCAAATCCTTTTGCAAGGCGTTGATTCTATGGTCTGTGTACCTGTGTGGCTTTTTGTTTGTTGACTCTGATCCTTGTTTGTGCTCTGTGAATATAATTATCATATGTTAAGGGTCAGTGTAAGGGACCAGATTTAAAAAAGGGCCAAAGGGGTTCAAAAACTGGAAAAAAACTCCAGTTTAATACTGTCAAAAATACTTAAAAGATCAAACTTCAATACAAAATAACTCAAATAATAAATAGCATGGATTTGGGCCCAACTCAACTGAGGTCAACTGAACAGTAACTAAACTTAAACAAAATTTAAACAAAACCGCCAAAGGCTGCTTAAATAGGGGTGGAATAACCTAAACTCACCAAATGAGGGAGGCACAACATAACAGAGGAACAACAACTGAAAAAAATACATACAAAATTAGCTAAAACATAAATGAAGCAAAATCATCTTTAACTTAGCACAAATAAGTGAATATTAAAGTGACAAAATAACTAACAACTTTAAGAAGTTAAGTTCCCCCCTCAGTCTTTTGGAGTAATGGTGTGTTCCTGGCTTCCACCTCCAGCTGGTCTGCATTTGCAGAACTTTAAAGAAGACAACAAGTGTAAGTAAACCATTCAGACAAATATTAACTAAAGTGTGCAGCCATTAGAAAATATATGTCTAAATAAAATAACTTGAACTTATGTATAGTGTGGTCTGGAACTAATAAATGTAAACTATGAAAAACAATACTAACACTTTGTGGTGGTGGTAGAAGCATCCACCACAGTCAGCAAACACTCATTTTTCAAAGATTATAAAGCATTCAAAGCAAATAAACATTGACCACTTCAACTTGAACTTTACCATTTGGATTAGAAGAGCAAACCCTGGGGATTGTTCAGGTCCATGCTAGCAGTTCTGGTCAATATTTACATGTTTTGTTAAATCCACAAGCTCCATAGTCAAAAAGGCCTAAATTAGTTTTTTCATGAACACCTAAAGAAATGTTTTGAGACAATGCACCTCTGCATCGAAATGGGTCATCTGAGGTGGTTCGGGTATCTGACCAGGAAGCCTTCTAGGTGCCAAGCCCTTTGGAGGTTTTCTGGTCACGTCACACTGCAGACACAGGGGCAGGTATAGGTAGTTTTGGCAGTGCAAGCAGCTGCCAATCCTGCTGGAAAATGAGATTTGCATCGCCATGAAGTTTGTCAATAGAGAGCAGAATGAAGTGCTCGAAGCTTTCCTGTAAGATGGCTGCATCCACTGTAGATTTGATTGAACTCAGCAGACAACATAACTCCTAAAATAGTTTCTGACAGGAAATTTCCTACTGGACCTTAAAAAACTGGCATCTATTAGTGGTGGTTCTCCAATCTCTGACAACAGCTGTAGTCCATACCTTATGAATATCCCTCAAACTCTTGGATGAGCTTTGCATTACAGTTCTCTTCAGGGTGAAATATTTCCTGTTGCTTTTCTACCACAGTTTTTTCTTTCACTAAACTTTCTATTGATATTGTTTTATACAGCACTCTGAACAGCCAGGTCATAAAACAATAGCTTTTTGTAGCTTGCCATTCTTGCTGAGGGTGTCAATGACTGTATGTTGTACTTCTGCCAATTCAAGTCTTTCCCATTATTGGTCAGGCCATAACATAACATTCCTGTATTACAAATCCCTTTTCATTGGTCTGATGTAGTATAAACATTTTCGGGGGAACTGAACATGGGGTCTTAATTAACTGTAAGCCATAAACACCAAAATTAACCAATAAACCCTTGAAATACAGGGTTTGGACAATGAAACTGACACACCTGTCATTTTAGTGTGGGAGGTTTCATGGCTAAATTGGACCAGCCTGGTAGCCAGTCTTCATTGATTGCACATTGCACCAGTAAGAGCAGAGTGTG
>JAHUTJ010075882.1:0-14581 GCA_036250325.1 Characodon lateralis | reverse complement strand
TAAAGTTTCTTTTATAAATATCAAGCAGAGCTTTAAAGCATTAGCTGTGATGCTCTGCTTGTGAAAGTAAATCTGTTGGGCAATTTCTTGGCACTCAGACAACAATTCTGAGTGATACTCTGCCGGAGAGGACACGGTAAAAAAAATAAAATAAAAGAAATGTTATTTTTCATAAGTTGGTTGTAACCAGTCGTTACTTGAACTACTGTTTCTTGTGGAACCTGTCTGCCCATTTTCCAATGATCTCTGATATCAAAAAGGGAATTTTGTCCACACAGCTGCTCCTCACAGGGTATTTCCTCCTCTTTATACCAAACCATGGAAACATCAGCAAATTTTGTGTGAGAAAATCCTATATAGGTCAGCAGGTTCTGAAACACTGACATCATTCTCTCTGGTGCCAACAACCATGAAACACTTATTAAATTTCCTCTCTTCCTCATTCTTATACTCAGTTTGAACTTTGGCAAACTTCAATCGAGATTGAATCAAAATTTAAAAAGCGTACTTAATGAAGCAGTTGGTGGGTGTTTGTTTTGTGTGCCTATCATCTATCTGTCTGTCTGTCTCTCTCTCTCTCTCTCTCTCTCTCTCTCTCACTCTCTCTCTCTCTCTCTCTCTCTATCTATCTATCTGTCTATGTATGTATGGTAACTGTCCAACAGGACTGACCGTCGAACAGTTCCTTTATCATGGAAACATGTTTCCAAGACATTTTGAGCCCACTAAAAACTGTCTCTGTCTCAGTTACAGGTCCAAAAAAATGGCATAAGTCTAAATCAGTCTCTTGCTACATCCACCGTTTTGCCACACAGGCACCAAAGAAAATGACAAACAATGAAACTTTGATGTGCAAATTTTGTACAAACAATGTCACTGGATCTTCCCATGTTGCCACTCTGACATGACCTCAGGATTTTCAAAATACAATGTTTATCTTTTTTGCCAGAAGTAGAGGTATTGAAGGTGGAGGACTGTAAGTACCTTTTGTAAGCCATCCAAAGCAATGTTAGTGGTTAGAGGAAACGAAGAAGCACATAGGAAAGAATGTATAGGATGTATAGAGGGTTTATAACTTTCATTGAATCGTGCAATGGATCATTAACCTGTTCAGGATGTACCTACCTAGTCCAAAAAAAAATGACTGTTAGGTTAATTGTTCTCTCTAAATTGTCCTTAGGTGTGAATGAGTGTGTGCATCGTTGTTTGTCCTGTATGTCTCTGTGTTGCCCTGCGATGGATTGTTGACCTGTTCAAGTGTTCCCTGCCTCTTGCCCATAGACTGCTGGAGGTAGGCACCAGCTCCCCCATGACGCACTATGGAATAAGCAATATAGAAGAATTAATGAATGAATGGAATTGTGCAATGGACCAATAATTTGTTCAGTATGTACCTACCCCCCAAACACTGGACATCCATGTGGTTTTTTTTTCTAATGCTATTTTAAGTCACATAGTCCAAGTCTCTATTTAGCTCATTAAAATTCTTTGAAAATTTTACTTGACTATCCTGAAAGCTGTATATTTCTGAGGAGATTACAGTAGATCAGCTGAGTTAGTATGAACAGGGGCTTGTGTTTGTCTGTGAGGTCCAAGAGGTTCATGTTTACTGTTGCAGTGGAGTATGTCAAGGTCTTAAAAAAAGTGACTGGTTAAAAATGGTCTCCATGGGACAGTTCTTAGGCCACAACCACTGCCAGGCAACAAGAACAAAAATGCCCATCTCACATTTGCCAAAAATGTGCCTTGATGATCCCCAAAGCTTTGGGGAAAGTATTCTGTGGAGTGATAAGATAAAACTATAACTTTTTGGAAGGTGTGCACACTGCAGCAGCTGCTTTAAACCTAACACAGCATTTCAGAAAAAGAACATTATACCTGCAGTCACTGAGGGTGTTGATAGTATAATCATCTGGGGCTGTTTTACTGCTTCAGGACCCGAATGACTTGTTGATTGAAACATAAATTCAGATTCAGCAGGAAATCAATTTGGTTGTGTTGCAGAATATAAAGTATAACTGTTGGGGCTTGGGAGTTTTGTGCGCCTCTGGACCACCAGAGGTCACCCTTCTGCAAGCAATGTGATCCAGTGACAGGTGTTCCTGATCTGAGTCTGATTGTGCAGGCCTTTGGAGGAGTATTTAGGAGCCAGTCACCAGTCCTTTGTCCCCTGAGTGTTTTGCCCATGTGGTAATCATCAAGCCTTTAGTATCTTAACCAGTTTTGCTGCATTGGAGCAACCCTGTGCTTTGCTTTACTGCTTCCTACTAGTGCTTGTGAGGTGTGGAAGAATCTCAAACCCCAGACCTTTACCCCTTTGGACTGTTTGTTAAAGCCGAAAAGTGCTAGTTTCATAAGCCTTCTGTCTCCTTCTTAGGATTCATTCTGAGTAGTGGTCAGCTCTGCTCGGACCCCGCTAAGATCAAAGCTGTACTAGAATGGCCCATGCCCTCCTCCAGAAAACAGCTCTAGCGATTTCTTGGGTTTGCTAACTTTCATTGTCGTTTCATTAAAGATTTTAGCCAGATCGCTGCCCCTCTCTCTAGTCTAACCTCTACTAAAGTAGCTTTCTCGTGGACACCTGAAGCTAACTCTGCATTTCTGGCCTTAAAAGAGAGGTTTGCACTCGCTCCCATCCTTCACCAGCCCGACCTTTCCAAGCCAAATATCCTCGAGGTTGACGCCCCTGAGTCAGGGGTGGGTGCAGTATTATCTCAACGTTCTGCTGAAGATAATAAACTCCATCCATGTGCTTATTTTTCCCACAGACTGACACACACCGAAAGGAACTATGATGTGGGGGACAGAGAACTCTTGGCCATAAAACTTGCCCTGGAGGAGTGGTGTTACTGGCTGGAGGGCATGGAACACCAGGTGCTGGTATGGACTGATCACAAGAACCTTTCCTACCTCCAGTACGCCAAAAGATTCAATCCTCGACAGTCACATTGGTCCTTATTCTTTTCACAGTTTAACCTTTCTATCTATTACCGTCCTGGGTCAAAAAATGTGAAACCTGATGCCCTGTCTCGTCAGTTTGCTCCTGACATGTCAGACAAATCCCCTGTTACGATTTTACCTCCAAGCTGTAAAATCGGCTCTCTCACATGGGAGATAGATAACCTGGTGACACAGGCATTACGTACAGACCCTGGTCCAAACAACTGCCCTCCTAACAGGACTTATGTCCCTATGGCGGTCCACTCCCGTCTGATACAGTGGTTTCACGCTTCTAAGTTTTCTGCACACCCTGGCTCTTCCCACACCTCACCGCATCGCTCTGATCTCACGTCGTTTTTGGTGGCCCTCTCTCCATAACGACATCAAGGAGTTTGTGAGTGCCTGCTCTGTCTGCACCCGGAGTAAACCATCCTATCGTCCTCCTGCTGGGCTACTTCAACCACTGCCTATACCCAAGCGCCCTTGGTCACATATTGCACTGGATTTTGTCACTGGACTACCACCTTCACGTGGCATGACCACTATTCTCACGGTGGTGGACAGATTTTCCAAGTCTTGTCACTTGGTCGCAATAAAGAACCACCATCCGCTCTCCAGACTGCTCAGCTCCTAGTTAAACACCTCTTTCGGCTGCATGGAATCCCGCAAGAGATCCTATATGACCGTGGTCCACAATTCACCTCACAGGTACGGAAGCAGTTTTGCTTTGCACTTGTAAGTGAGTACTTACCTTGGATCAAATATGCCCACAATGCACATGTTTCTGCCACTACAGGACTGTCCCCCTTTGAAGTCTCACTTGGCTATCAGCCCCCGCTGTTCCCCGCTGATGAGGAAGAGATTTCTGTGACTTCAGTCCAGCACCATATTTGTTGCTGTCGGAGGGTCTGGACCAATACTGTGGCAGCCCTGCATAGCCCAAGGGACAAAACTGCCATTATGCGGACCGACATAGGGTTTCTGCACCTTCTTACTCTCCTGGTCAAAAGGTATGGTTGTCTGCTCGTGATATACCCTTAAAGTCTTTCTCCAGGAAACTTGCCCCATGATTTATTGGACCCTATGTGATCGACGCTGTTATCAGTCCCACGGCTGTGCGTGCGTCTGCACCTGCCCGCTTCTATGCGTGTTCACCCAACCTTCCATGTCTCCCAAATCAAGTCCGTCCAGAACCGCGACCTCTGCCCTCCAGCCGAGCCCCCTCCACCCACCCAGGACCTCGGGGGTCGCCTGGTCTACTCCGTCAACCGGATTGTGGATTCCCGACGGCGGGGCTGCGGGTGGCAGTACTTTGTTGATTGGGAGGGTTACGGTCCAGAGGACCGCACCTGGGTCCCTCGGTCCTATATCTGTGACCACTCTCTGATCACGGATTACTTGGCCTCGCTCCCTTCGACCTCGTCTGGTCCGCCTGGAGGCGGTCATTGAGGGGCGGGGGGTAATGTTGGGGCTTGGGAGTTTTGTGCGCCACTGGACCACCAGAGGTCACCCTTCTTCAAGAAGTGTGAACCAGTGACAGGTGTTCCTGATCTGAGTCTGATTGTGCAGGCCTTTGGAGGAGTATTAAGGAGCCAGCCACTAGTCCTTCGTCGCCTGAGTGTTTTGCCCATGTGGTAATCATCAAGCCTTTAGTATCTTTACCAGTTTTGCTGCGTTGGAGTACTAACCCTGTGCTTTGCTTTACTGCTTCCTACTAGTGCTTGTGAGGTGTGGGAGGATCTTAAACTCAAGACCTTTACCCCTTCGGATTGCATCCTGACAGTTAATGATTCTCTTGGATTCTCAATTCCTGACTGTTTGCTTCGTTTCTGAACTCCTCAAACTTCCTGCCATTGTGCCTGTAACTACCCTTCGTGGATGATGTGCTATTGGACCACCTTCTGAATTGCCTAACTCTCTGCACCACTTTTACACTCCCTCCAGCTCGGCTTTTCCCTATGAAGAAGTAAGCTAGTTTGGACATTTTCAAATATTAGCAGCCTATTCCTATTTAACCAGTACCTCTCTCTCATAGAGTATCCTGTGGAACCTGAGTTCCTGCCTGTGATTTCCTGACCGCAGAATCCGGTGTAACCAGAACGTGTTCTGTAAAGAAATAAATTGTTTACTAAATTTATTTCTCCTGAGTGTGGTTTTGCATATGGGTCAAACAGATCACTAAAGATATGACAACAACAGCAAGTCCACTTCTGGTTGTTTTTGAATAGCCTAGTCAATGTCTGTACATCTGATTGAGATGTAATGGCCCTGAGGGGTTTTAGAGCAATATGCACCTGAAATTACATAACTGAAATAGATCAAGTTTAGCTTCGCAGTTATAAAGTCTATAAGGTCATGCAAACCTTTGGTACCTGTGCAAAGGTAAGACATGAAATAATATTTTTCAAGTGGAACCACTAATGTAACTCTCACCATGTCTGATTTATTTGTGATTAAAAAAACAAAAAATAAAAATTTTTTGAGCCTTGCCAAAAGCTTTTTTTCTAAATGAACATTGCAAAACACAATAGAAATCCTTTTAAAACCTTAGAAGAAGCCCCAGGTTGTATTCATCAACATCTTGACTATACCTGCAGCAAATTTGGACTGAATCAGTTGAAGCATATTTGTTCCACAAAGGTTTTAGTGGGCAATGTACCAAGTAGAGCTGGGATTTTGGCACAATATAGCCAAATGTGCCAAAACTGTGCTGAATGTGTCTTCACCTCACAAAAGTGAATCTGGTCAAATAAAAGTGCTAATTTCCACTGTAGGAGTCCTTCTCCATATCATACAGCCTTTGGTCATAACATTTACCCTTTATATCATCAAAATGTACAATTGTGCACAGCGTAAAATCAATATAATGAAAACAAATTGATACTAAATTAATACTATTGATACTAAATTGTATCATTTATCTCCAACTGGAGGAATTTTATAAAAAAAAAAAATGAATTAGCAGTGGAAAACAATGTAAACAAATGTGCAAAAACAGTTATCAATAAAAACTATATAAAGATACACTACTGGTCAAAAGTTTTAGAACGCCTTTCTCACTTAATGGGTCTCTTTTTTTCATGACTATTTCAATTGTAGATTCTCACAAGTGACAACAAACCTGTGAATGAACACACATGGAATTATGTGGTAAACAAAAAGTGTAAAATAACAAACCATTTTTATATTTTACATTTTTACAAAATAGTCACCCTTTGCTTTGATGACTGCATTGCTCTCTTGATATTCTCTCCAAGAGCTTCATGAGGTGGTCACCTAAAAGGTTTTCCAAAGAGTTGAAATAACTTCCCAGGTGTTCATTGAGAGATGGTTAAAAGTTAATATTTCAATCATTACAGCAAGGGGTGGCTACTTTAAGGATTGTAAAATATAACATATTTAAAGTTATTTTATAATTTTTTTGTACTCGTACCCATGGTCTTCCTCTTTATCCGGGACTGGGTTGCAGGGGCAGCAGACTCAGCAAAGACACCCAGACGTCCCTCTCCCCAGACACGTCCTCCAGCTCCTCCAGGGGGAGCCCAAGGCGTCCCCAGGCCAGCCAAGAGACATAGACCCTCCACGGTGTCCTGGGCCGTCCCCTGGGCCTCCTCCCAGTGCGACGTGCCTGGAACACCTCCTGAGGAAGGCGTCCAGGAGGCATCCGGTATAGATGCCCAAGCCGCCTCAACTGGATCCTCTCGATGTGGAAGAGAAGCAGCTCCGAGCCCCTCCCGGATGGCCGAGCTCCTTACCCTATCTCTAAAGGAGTGCTCATTTCAGATGGTTGTATCTGGGATCTCATTCTTTCGGTCATGACCCAAAGTTCATGGCCATAGGTGAGGGTAGGAACGTAGACCGACCGGTATATAAAGAGCTTCGCTTTTCGTCTCAGCTCTCCCTTCACCACAACAGACAAGCACAGCGCCCCCATTACCGCGGCAGCCGCACCGATCCGTCTGTCGATCTCCCGCTCCATTCTTCCCTCACTCGTGAACAAGGCCCCGAGATACTTGAACTCCTCCACTTGAGGCAGGAACACCCCTCCAACCTGAACAATTTTCACTTTTCACAATTTTTTGTTTGCTACATAATTGCATATGTGTTCATTCACTGATGCCTTTATTGAGAATCTACGTACAATGTTAATAGTCATAAACATAAAGAAAACCATTAAAGCATTGTGAAGAGGACATGCCACCCTTTTCCTTTTTTGACTTGGAGGAGCTGAGCTTCATCTCAGCTGCTTCACACTACGCTGCAAACCACCCCAGTGCATGCTGTAGGTCTTGGCTAGAGGGGGCCAGCAGGACCATGTCATCTGCAAAAAGAAGAGACAAAATCCACTGGTCCCTAAACAAGACCCCTCCAGCCCTTGGCTGCACCTAGAAATCCTGTCCATAAAAGTTATGAACAGGACAAAGGGCAGCCCTGGCAGAGTCCAACATGCACCAGCAACAGGCCCAACTTAGCGCAATGCGGACCAAACTCCTTCTTATTTTCTGCTGTAGAAAAAACATAATAAAATAACATACCAAGGCAATGAAGTAATTCTGTAACAGTAAACAGTAAAGGGGTATTGATAAAGTGTCATTAATAAAACAAGCAATATATAACAGGCCTTCAACAAGTTCCAGAAACAGGCCTTGTAGTCCTGTTCTAGAACCCCACAAAAGTTTTACAAAGGTGGATTCTCCAAGAAAGAGTTTGTGTGAATCAAGGGCACAAAGGGGGCGAAGTGAAAGACCACTTTGGAGAATTGGGACACACTACGCACTCGAACCCATCAACGGAAAATCGCAATTGAGGGACAGAAGGATAGAAGTGCGAGGAGAAGGATAGAGTATTGGGACAGGACCTTCCTGTAGCATTTTATGTGTAAACTCAGTTATGCCTGAAAGAACTGATAAGCATCATTTCGTGTGCTTAAATTGTTGTAAAACCAAAAGTATTTGTGAAAACCTAATTTAGTGAATTGCTTTGTAAACATTAAAGCCTCTTCTCACAATAGATTTAGGAAAAGTAAATCTGGCGGTGTCTGAACAATTGTTGGAGCCAGCGAAAAGTGGGCACCCCTACGCTCAACCCCCAAACTCTGGCATGGCCTGCATTTTTTTTTTTTTTTTTTTTTTGCTATTTTGGTCGATTGGGCTCTGATGAGGTTAAAAACAAATACCTTTTCACACTAGAACATTCGTTTTAAATTTTGATAGAACACAACATGGTCACAATTGAATAATTATGTACAAAAATCTTTGTTTATTGTCTGAACACAGAAGCCTTTTTCCTGAGTGGAAATTGTTGCCCCTTTCAGCAATATAGCTCATTTGAAGCTCCGCTAACAATTGCAGAAAGATGTATGTCTGTAACAAAGTAAAAAACATTCTAAACATTTTGCATTGCTACTGTTCTAAACTGTTCGTTTTAATTTCTAAACACAGCATGAAACAGGAAACATTTCACTTACTATCCAAAACTGCTACTTTTGGTTTTTTTTTCCTGATGGAGAGTGGCTTTGTAACACTTGCAATCTCCCTGTAAGCAGAGAAACACCTTACATGTAACGCACAGAATTTGAGTTTTCCCTGAGCAGTCTTTTGCTCTGAAGCACCCTGCATTCTTTAAGTTTATCGCCTCTGTCAGATTACCGGGGGCTTTACTTTCATGGGTAAGAGGTCCAGGTCTGAAGTAGGACTTTTCAGATTCCCCAGGATAGTTGGGCAACATGGCACCATCAGCTGGAGTATTGGCGGACATGACTATACAAATTTATGATTTTATACCATTTTTTATTTTTTTTTTATTCCATGAATTTATCACAACAAGTAGTTTTAAGATGTTTTAAAGCAAGAAAGTAGACCTCAAAACTTCATCTGTGCAGTCAGTTCATCAAGAATGAGCCTACTTTGAAATGTCCTTTCTGGGTTTTCAAAGCGGTGGAGCTCAATTAACAGACTGGTCTGGCTGATAAGCTAAGCTAACAAGGAGGTGTGACTGGGACTTCACCACTAACCACTGCCTGATTACAGCCTGGAATTTTTCATATGTTAATTTGATGTAGGAATTAATTACAAACTGTTTCACCACACTGTAAGAAAAATAGTTAATTGCAGTACTGATGATCAGAGCACTATAAATTTTCCATGTACAATAAAATACACATAAGATAGTCTTTTCATGTAACCCCAACTTAATGGAGTTTGAACTCTTTAGTTAGTTTATGCAGACAGCTTTGCAGGAGAGACTACAGTTCCAGTTTTGGATGCAGTTTCCAAGAAGCTCAGTGATCCTCTTCACCCTCTTGTCCTGCCATCCTCTACTCCACTGTCTACGCAGCTTCTACTTTATATAAATAGTTGCTTATGGTTAGACGATTAGGGTATCAATTAATTAGACTGATAATCGTTTTCTTTTTATCTAATAAATAACATTTTTGCTAAAAACAGTTTTCTATAGTCATGTGATATGAGTTTACTTGATGATAATAAAAGAAATATGAGTGTGTTAATCAGTGTTCAGTAGTTATTGTAAATGAATCACGCAGTTGTAAAGCAACAACTCTGGCCTGATGGAGGTTGGCAAAAAAATTCTATGTAAAATAATGATTTAAACTTTTCCTGCTTATGGAACCAGTTCCACATAAGGAATACAGGGGGGAATTATTGAACTGTATCACTGAAAAGCTGCTCATCATCTATTATTTATCAGTTCTAATAAAAAAATATATTTATTAGCTAACGGTCTTTTAAACAGAGTAAAAGATTAATGCCATCCTCTGGACTGCAGGTCTATTGCAGTTTTCTTCACAACGTCCCCAGAGGTCATTAGGCTGATTTGAATAAATGGTCCGTGGCCTTTCTGAGGAATGGAAACAAAAGGCACCCAAATCCCCAGGATTCCTTTTACCCTGGTAAAACACATCCTGGGACTTTAAATCCTGGGGCTTTAGTTGGAAAAGGTGCTGTCGTATGGAGCTAAATTGGGGCCATCAAGTTTGTCTGCAAATGGTTTAATGCTCTGCTTGATATTTATAAAAGAAAGTTTATTAGAAACTGCTTTGGGATTATTTCAATTGCTACAGACACGGAGATGGAAATGAAAAGAAAAACTAAGAAGCATAAAAAAGAGAGTGGTGTGGCAAAAAGGAAAAAGGGAGAGAAGGAGAAAAGAATGAAAAGATTACAAGATAACACCCTGCTTGCTTCTACACCTGCAGAAACATATATAATAACAGCATTGTTACCAAAAAGTGCACAGTACTAATGAATGCAAGATGTTTTTAGTGGTAACTGTAGTGTTATGCGGAGTCAAGGATGTCGTCAAGGTTGCTTTATCTTCTTTAATGTAGAACGTAACACTTACACATTACAAGCCATCAAACAGCATTGCCCGTTCTCTCTACTACTTCCGTGTTTTTTAAAATTTTATGTCACTTCCGGATTCTACTCCACGTACCCTTCCACATAAAATAGTGCCATTACAGTACATCACCCTTTCTTTGAGTCTTTTAAGGCCGAGGAACACGTTAGAGTGTTTCTTTTATTTTAACAGCGCATGAAATGCCGAACACATATGAACTAAAACCCCTTAGCTGAAACAAAATACTTAACTCAAGCCCAACAGGAGTTTCTCAGAATAACTGCACAACCATGCCCATGAATCTTCAGGACAAAATAGCAGAACAATCTCCTTAACTAGTATAATCAACATATCTTTTAGGATGTCTAACAACTCTGCCGCTAGAAGTTGTACATATTGGAGTCACAGGTAAGCTATGATTAACAGGATCAGGAGGGTCATGCTCTGGTTCAACAGGAGGAGTAGGTCTGTGTGGCTTCTTTTCACTCTGAACCCACGGCGACCAATCTGTTGCAGGGGTAGGTGGGTTACTGAGGATGGGTCTCATGTGTTGGGGGTTCCTCCTCACGACTCCTGATTCAGTTTGGACAAGGTATGATTGTGATGAGCCACACTTTTGTAGGACAGTAGCTGGTTCTGTCCATCCCTCTTGACTATCCAGTTTCACTGAAAAACTGATTCCTGGTTGGAGTTCTGGTAATGGTTTGGCACCATCTCTTTTATTGTAGTTACGCGCATATTTGTCTTTTGTTTTTCCATCAGTTGATCTGACGAGCTGTAGGTCTGGCCACACAGGCTGCAACTTTGTTTCCAACGTTGGTATTGTGGTCCTAATCTGTCTCCCCAGCATACGTTGGGCTGGGCTCATGCCAGTTGCTTGGATGGGAGTTGATCTGTATGTCACGAGGGCCACAAAAGGGGATCTCTGTCTCAAAATTTGTTTAGCTGTCTGGACAGCTCTCTCTCAGCCTAACCATTTGCCTGTGGCAAATGTCTGCTGCTAGTCTCTCCCATGGTCGACTAGGCAGCGTGGCAGTAAGCAGTGGTTCTCTTCTCTGAGTAGGTTTCAACTCTTGGCAATATGCACAAGCAGTAACCATTTGTCTTATTTCACTTCTTAATCCTGCCCACCATACACTACATTTAGCTCTTTCTCTGTATTTCACTATCCCTTGATGTCCATCATGAATGCACTGTAGAATCTCAGGTCTTAGCTGTTCTGGTATAACAATTCTGTCATTATACAGTAACAGGCCTTTGGACATGGTAAGGAAATGTCTGTTGATGTAATATGGTTTCACCTGTTCTGGCACGTTAGTTGTGTATTTAGGCCAACCTTCCTGCAAATTGGTGTTGCAAATTGGTGTTGCATCTTCATATGCTTCAATTTCTTCCAGCAGTTCTCCTACTTACTTCATGAGATGTGGATGCCTGTGGGTGACGTGAAAGAGCATCTGCGACTAACAGTTCTTTCCCCGGCATGTAAACAGCTGTGGGGTTGTATCGCATCATTCTCAACAAAAGTCTCTGACATCTAAGTGGCACTGAGTGAAGATCTTTGCTGTTTATGAGAGCTTGTGGTTACTTTGTAAGGTGAAGAAATTCAGTCCATAAAGGTTTCTGCTGAATTTCTCACTGCTGCAAGACACTCCTTTTCTATTTGTGCATATCGTTGCTCTGCATATGTGAGTGTTCTGGAACAGAAGCTCACTGGTTTTAACTGTCCATGACGATCTTGGAGTAAACCCCCCCAGACCATAACTACTAGCATCTGCACTGACAATAGTTGGTTTGGTTACGTCATAGAATGCGAGTACTGGTGACTTCGTGACAAGTTCTTTCACTTTACTCAATGCTTCTTGAGCGGTGTCCCACATCCAAGTCATATCACTTTTAAGCAGATCATTGAGAGGTTTTGTGACCTAAGAAAGGTTTGGTAGGTATCTGCCCAAGTAGTGAATCATTCCCAGAATCCTCCTCAGATCGGAAACATTCTTTGGTGGTTCAAGTTTTGTGACTGCGTTGACTTTGGTTTTATCTGGCTTTATGGCATGTTCGTCAATACAGTGTCCAAGATAATGGAGTTGCTTCTGATGCAGGAGGCATTTCTTATGGTTTAACCTGAACCCCGCTTCCTTCAGTGTGTCCAGTTTTTTTTTAAGTCTCGTTTCATGTTGACTGGAAAATTTCTGGGGCACTGGTAATACCAAATGGTAGCCTGTTGAAGTAGTATCTGGCAAATGGGGTTATGAAGGCTTAAAGACAAGCCTTTCAAATGTCTCTGCTGGTATAACACTTGTATCAGCCCGAGTCAATTTTGAAGACAATCTGAGAACCTTGTATTGGTAGTTTCACAGTCCATGCTTTTGTACAATCCTCCACGTCTGTGATTCCTCCCAGAAAGTGGGTCGCATTTATTTCATTATCCTTTTGTGGTGTAATAACTTCAAAGACCACACGGGATCGACAAACAACCGCGAAAAGGACACAGCATTTTACAGCTCTGACACTCAACGTTCCTGGCTGGACATTTATCATTCTTTGGATGTACTCGTCCACATCTTGTGCACTTGCGACATTTATTAACATTTTGATAGTGTTTTGGTTTGACTCTTGAGTTTTGTGTTTTGTTTGCAAGGCTTTCACTGTGTGTCAGTTTGTTCCTGTGTTGCTGGCGCTTGTAAGCCACTTCACTCAGATTAGCACAAGCACAAGCTCCTTGCTCGCTTACATGCTGTTTCACTTGCTCTGACTGCTTTACTGATGGTTAAGTCAGGCATCATTTGCAACTTCTCAGACATCTCTTTGTCAAGTATTTCTATGACCAATCTTTTGTGGATATTTTCTTCCTTAACACAGCCAAAATCACAGGTATCTGCTAACTCATGGAGAGTTTGTATTTATTCCTCCGCGGTCTCCCCGACCTCTGAGTGCGCTGATGAAAACAAGTTCTTTCATGTATTGTTCTCACTTTAGGGACGAAGTAGTTGTCTAGTTTATTTAAAACTATCTCATATTCCTCCTCGTCTTCCCCTTCTTCGAATGTGAACGTCTTAAACACTTGTTCCGCTTCCTTCCAGAGTGAATAAAGAACATTTGTGTATCTATTAACACCTGAATCTAAACACCTGTGGGTTTGAGTGTGAGCGAGCTTGTGTATATAAGGTTTCTCCTTATAAATATACAACAGAGTGAGTATTCACAGACCTGCCCCCCTATACCTGAGACAGACAGGAGATCCAAGCCACAGACATCCAAAGGCCCCCCAGAACACAGGAACCCCAGGAGAACCAACCCTGGAACTACCACAACCGCCCCAGAGAAGAGCAGGGGAGAGTTCAGGGGAACCACCCAGCTGCCACAGTGCAGGAGCCCCAGGGAGCAGCAGCAACGAGCCCACAGGCTCTGCTAGCAGCCATGGAGCAGATCTAGCCATGGACCAAGAGATCCGAGACCCCGGGACACATCACTCCCCAAGCAGAGGCCCGACAGAGCCCTGGGGCCTAGGCCCCAGCAAGCAGCCACTGAAAGTGAGCCAGCACACACCAGCACCCAGCCCTGGAAAGTCAAGAACCACAAATACACCAGTGGGTGGAGACACCAGCCACCGGCAGGTAGTGTGGCGGGGAGGAATTAGCCCCCACATTTAAATGGGAGGCCTAAACTGATCCCGGAGAAGTAGCAGCCCAAGACCTAACCTGACACAAAAACAGGCACACACAGTCCATATCATATATTCCCACCCTCATGCGTACACATAAAAACACTCATACCGAAACACCCAACGTAAAGATACACACAATAGACGTTGTACACTCACTTACAGTCCCCATACATACTCTATACTCCCAGGTCCATGTGCCGATACCCCATAGGGTCAACCAGCCCCCGGACCCAGGAAGTGGTCCCCTTCCCTCCGCAGTGGAGACAGGCAGACCACCCAAGCACCAGCCCAGACTAGTGCCGGCAACACCCGAAACCGAGCAACCCTGGTCCGGACCCTGAGTAAGAGACTAAATGTACATCCTACAATCAAACGAGGTGTGAAAAGTTTGACAGGTGGCGGGACTTCCGGTGGCTGGCACATCCTAGGGCGGGACTTCCTGTGGCAGGCCTTCCAGTGATGAGTAATCTAATCTGCACCAGAAAATGTACAGATGATCTAAAAACAGAGAAACATTAACCGGATGTTGTCATTAGCCGGATGTTGTCATTACAAGGAAGCAAATCTTTCTAATTGTATGTTTTTAGATGTTTTTTACATCTAAAAACAAAACATGTA
>JAHUTJ010075881.1:0-14586 GCA_036250325.1 Characodon lateralis | reverse complement strand
CTTGTATATGTCATTTCCAAGACGAATTGACGCTGTATTGGCCACAAAAGGAGGCCCTACACCATACTAATAAATTATTGTGGTCTAAAACCAGGTGTTTCAGTTTCATTGTCCAACCCCTGTACATTTTATTTTCTGCAACTGTAAAGTTGTAATAAAAACACAGCAGGATACAAACGTTATGAATTTATTCAACAGAATTTCACAAATATACAATCAGAGCAAGCTTTTATCTATTTATCCATGTATACAGATGTACTACCTAAAGCAATACGACTCAGGTTAAGTAGAATAGCTCAGACAGAGGTAAGGTTCCAGCTGCATTGGTTCACCTTTGTATATGTTTGAGCCAGAATATGACTATGATGATTCACAAGCCATGATATTTGATTGATATCTGCGTATGTTCCTAACCATGACCTGCTGGTATTACCTCAGTCAGTTGCCAGTACAGCAGTCATACAGATATCAGATTATAACGGAGCACTCTACAAAGTGCACAAATATATTGAAGGACCTAATTCTCAGAATAAAGCATAACTGATTTGATTGCGGGTTTCTAAATGTTGTAGTGAGTATTGACAAACATTGGATCATGTTTACTGATAAGACTTGTAAAAAGATTTCTTCTTACTTCTTTCCATTGGTCTTGACAAAAATTATTTCTATGGCATGTAGTCTGTACTGCGGATGGAGGCATGGTTTGGCTTACTGCTTCGACTGGACCCACTCTTATTCTGTCTTTAGCCCCGGTCCTCTTTATCAGCCGTTTCTCTGTATTTTTTATTTTATTTTTTTGTTTTAGGTATAATGGGTATCACTCAAAGGAAAAACACTGACACAATCGGTTAATAGGTTTTGCTGCCGCTGTGCAGAATACAAGTAAGTACCAAAAAGAACAAATGTGAATACAAGCACTGATGACTATACAATTAGAGAGATCATTAGCCATAGCATTTAATGCTTTGCTCTATGAATCAATGCCCTCTATGATGTCTTCAAATGAAGTACACAGAATTTGAATTGGAAGTTGGCTTGGGTAATGGATACATTTTATTCAGTTAAATAATGATTTACAAAGAAAATACTAAGTAAAATTGTAGATGAAGTGACCATTTTTGTGGAGTCATTTCTTTACTTTTAAGCTTAACACACATCTGTCGCACTTGAATGGCATGTTCCCTTTTCTTTCCCATTTTAAAGAGCAGCTAAGAGAAATGGTCCTTTGTGTCTTATCGCATTCACAAGTGCTCTGAGGCCAAAGCATTTGTAAATGTGCATTTGATTGATTTAAAAGCAAAGTCTGGCCAGTCAGTTTAAAATTCGAAAAGCAACGGCTAAATGAAATGGTCCGGTCATGAGATAGATGAGGCACAATATTTAGAAAATTGTTGCTTAGCTAAATGCACTGTTGTATTTCCACATTGCTATTTTATTCCAATATCAAATATGTAATGTGTTCTTTTCACCTTAGTTTTGGATTACGTTTGGGTCAGTGAGAGAAAGATAATCACTGAAATTGCTGCATGTGTAAAGAAAGGGATTGAAAACATCTGAGATTCTTTCCGTGGGGTTGTTGGAGAGCTTTAGAAAACAGAACTAAAGTAAAACTCTAAAGGAGGGAAGGAAAGACAGGAAAAGTAGAGAGACGGGTGACCCCTTAAACAACAGTCAGAAGGTCACTGTCTCTAAGAACCACCTCAGCATACACTGTAAAGCAAAAAGAAGATCTGGTGCGGCCGCACAGTAATTGAGTTTCTGACCCGACCTCAGTGCCTCTTGCCTCTCTGTTGCTTTTGTGTGATAAGACCGTGTGTGGGCAGCATTGCTCTGTGTGTATGCTGCAGACGTGATTACTGTGTTAAGCTATCAGAATGAAATGACCAGGAGAGGCTGCGTTACTCACAGGGAAAATTTTGAGGAGGTGGGTGTATTGGCAGGGTCACAGTGGACAAAATGGAAACAGAAACACTGCGGAGAGAGGATGAACAACTGGGAAACAGAAGTGGGATAAATGAAAGGATTTATGACGGTTTTTGTGCTTGCATTCAGAGTCTAGGGCGAGACCATGTGTCAAACGCATACCCGCCTCTCTTTAAGAGAAGAGGCAGAAGAAAAAAGAAACTAAGCCTGATGTCTAAATAATCAAACCTTTTTTACTATTCTTGCTTCACTCAGAACGCCGTAAACCTAAATATGATTTTAATTTAGTGTCTGACCTCTTTTTAACACTGATGTGGGAATGCAGGACAGCTCCCACAAAGGGACCGTGTGTTTATAAGAAGCAATATCAGAATACAAAATCCAGAGCCTTGTATCTAAACACAGTTAATCACAGGGAGCTTGCTTTCATTTCGGTCGTCCTTTGTTCCTCTTCTGTGGATGTGTTCATTCCTGCATGTTCAGTTTCACAGGCAAACAACAGCACCAAAAAGGGACAGTGACACAGCAGTGGGAAGAAACAGAAGGAGCTAACATTCCTGACTGTTTTAGTATGAGGAAACATGGCCTTTCATTTAGAGTGCAACAGATTAAAAACAAGGACATCTTTCCTATGTATAAAAGTATGAAATTCTTTGGGAGGAAGTGCAATGGAAAAGATAGGAGGGAAAATAGGATTGCAACAGAGTGTCCTCTGAAAGTCAGACAGGAGTTTCCAAAAAGAGTTCTGAGCAGAAATGGGACCAATGAGACTAACTGGTGACTTTTCTATGTGTAGTTTTTTTTTTTCTGGTTTTCTTATTTTTCATCCTTTAAAACCCATTTTTATTTGTGTTTATAATGTCAGTACTTGTGTGCATTGAATTGTTTTTTTTAGTCAATTAGCTGGCCTTAATTTACATCCGTGGTAGTTAAACCCCTTGAGAGAGTGTGTAAGTGATTATACACACAGCTTTGGTATTTGCACATTGTGCAGGCTTTTTTATTTACTTACTAATGTAGGGCTGTTGGTTACATTGTAAAACCAATGAATGAGCCATTCACAAAAAACCCTGAGAGTTAATATAGGCTCACGTATACAATGCACCCATCATTACAGGAACAATATTCTACAGGATTTAGCTGTTTGTTTCACAATGAAACATACAGCAACCTCCACGTTGGCTCCTCCTGGTAAAGATTTGTACAAAAGCCTTAAAATTAAAACTTTTTTTAGTTACAGCAGCATAATCTCATAGAATCAGAATCAGAATCAGAAAAGCTTTATTGCCAAGTACGTTTTTGGACATACAAGGAATTTGTTTTGGCGTAGTGGGTGCAATACAATACAAATTAAACAGTATAAACATATCTACAATATAATATAAATATATGTGCACAGTTTTAGTGGAACCAGCGGAACTAGTGGAAAGATTTAGCAAAATCCAGCTTTTGTTTTTAATGCATTTATTGAGAGTGGGAAAAATGTGTTTTGTCTATTGCTCCTTTGTCTTTATTTTGCATTTTTAAGTTGCTCTTAAATCCAGGTTGTGTACAATCAGCATTAAATGTGAATCCTTTGTATTTCTATACTTATTTTAATATTTTGATCCAGAGTTTAGTGATTAGCTATTTTAGCATTACTAAAATCGCAGACAGTATCTCTGCAATTTTCTTGGAGAATGTAGACCCTTACCTTAAATCTGAGATTTCCAAAGGGTGCCAGTGGTTTTACAAGCTGGGATATTCACTTACAGACACTGGTTAAAAGTTAAAAATGATAAAACTGAGCAACTTGGCAGTACACCCTTCATTCTTTCTGCTGTCTACTGATATCACCATCGTTCGTGAGCAGTTTGAATAAAATGCAGACATAGAATGAAATCTTAGAAAATAAATTGCTTCTTACATCTCATTGAAACCTCCTACTTAATTTTGAAACACCTGTTGTTACTGCAAATAGGTAATATGTAGTCAGATTCCTGCAGATACAACTTCTAAACCAAAGAATGTTGATTGGGGTGACCTGGTAGGGTATGTTCACTTACTCGAAAAAGATCAGATTTTTGAGGTTCTGACTGACCAGTCACCAGGAACATGGATATGAATCTTGAAACACATACAGTTCATCTAGAGAAGACCAATTAGATTAAACATGGTGAATTTAAAGAAGTTAAATCATGTCAATAATAATGAAAATGTATGAGGTGGCATGAAGAAAAGTTCAAGGCTTTAAACATTGTGTTTATAAAGACAGGTTTTATATGTCAGATATGGTCACATGAGATGTTCTGGAAATTCAGCACCCATCTTCAGTCCACACACAATGGAACCCTTGAAAGAAGCTATCTAGATGTCACTATTACCCTTTGCACTACTTACCCTCTAAAGTGGCTGTTGAGTGTCTGCTGTCTGACCTCAGACCATTTCTTGTCAAACATACATTGTTCAGAGTTCTGTTAATGATGAGTTGTTATTTAGTCAGTGAATCATTGCAGTTTCCTTAGCCCAGTTTGCATCTCTTGCATCGCTTTTTGGTGACATATTGCATTTGTGTACTTGAATGCATAGAAACATCAAGGAATCTCTTGTGGTGCATCAATCATTAGTTGGGTGAACCATCAAAGGACTGACCTAGTTTTCATGGAAGGACCCTGCAAACACAGAGGTGTAAGAGGAGCAAATTGAGGGCTAATGGTAACAAATGACCCTCATGTCAGCAAAAGAAACACTTGAATTTTCAAGAGCCCAGACCTGCGCATGCATTTGCTTCCATGTCTTTCTGCCTCCCGCTGGTTCATCTGAATAGGTCACTTCACAGTGCACAGAGATGTGTGTCAAGCACAATTCTGTTTGGATGGCATTGCCAGAAGTGTTTGGATGTTCTGTCTTTGTGAACACTGAATGATGGACCATTTAAAGACCATTTTACTCTCAGAGATATGCCAGTTTCCTTTCTATCAAAGGAGCAGATGGGCGAGAAATGAAAATGGAAATTCAGTCGGTATCTTCCCTTTGTCACACATGCCTGCCTGGCCATGTGCGTAGCGCTCACTTCTTAGTGGGTGATCCATCATGACACGGAGACAGGTCAGATGTTCCACTGGCTAAACACAAGTGTCCTGATCAGCAGGCTGTTGCAATTATCAGTGTCAATGTAACGACAGGGAATGATATGCTAACACGAGGAGAAGGTTTGCACATTCTTCTTTTCATGTGTTAAATGATTGTCTGAAGACGGTTTTGTATTAATTCTCATGGTTGAGATGTAGAATGCCACCTACATTTCTTCTTTTCTGAAAACTGATTAGCTGCATTAAAACATGTAGTTAGTAGTAAATCTGTTAGCACTTGCATGACTGCAGCTGAAATGAAGCCAGCAGGGTTCCAGGTGTGTTAAGAACAACTACAAAAACAAAGACAGTGAGCGGATTGCTGCCAGGCAGAGGTGTTTGCCTCTGCCCGTCTTATCTGGGCAAGCAGCAATAAGCTGCTACATTTTTTATTTTCAGTTTCCTCAGTAGATTCGTCTCCCAGCCAAAACAGGAAAGCTCTTAACAAGCAAATGTGAGTTGTGATTTCATTTACTTTTATGAGTGGGCAGATGAGTGGCTGTAAGTACATTCAGGATGTTTGAGTGTGTGCTTGTCTGTTGGGGGTTTGCCTGATCTGGAGTGCCTCTTTGCTGATAATACAAGCTGCATCCTGCAGTAAAGCTCGCACTGCCATTATGGACAGCTCGCAATGCCTTTTCCATTAATTTGCAAATATGTGAATCACATTGTCTGGTTAATTTTAAGAGTTTTCCAAAATCGCATCATGAAGCAAGTCTGGTAGTCTTTTCTTATACCAAACAAATGAAAGGAGTGTCAGACTGAGCATAATTTATTAGGACAATCTATTGCCAAGTGAAATAGAAATTACTGTAAAAATACTGTACCAATGTCTTTTGGTGATGCACATTCATACTGCAAAACTACCAATGCAGTTCAGCATGAGCAAAATAAAGAGATGCACAAACTACACAACCCATGTTGATTACATCATAAAATCACGTGATTTATGTTTACCTTCAAAGGAGGTGGAGTTCAATGTGTTCTCCGCTATTTCTTCATTGCTTTGTGTGGTTCTCCTTAAAATCAAGAAATTTACCACTAAAATTTGAAAAACTACCTCGGGAAATTTGGTGCACAAATCGTCAAATGGGTGAACCAGACCTTCCTTTCCATTGTTCTCTTTACAACACCCCGGAAACATGGACTAAATGGTTTGGAACGATCCAAAAGAAAAATCTGAAGCCAGGTCATTACTCTAGAATTTATAGCTGCCATTTTGCAAAGGTATGCCTTTGATAAAATTGTGTATCATTTATGCTGATGTATTTGTATGAGTGAAAGCTTGCTAAAGTGGTAATGCTAATTTTAGCTCATATATTTTCTGTTTATGTTTTTAATGTAATGGACAAACAAACAAATGATGGCATCTAAATAATACACATCTCATTTTGGACAAACATTTTAACAGGGCTCTTAGTGGGTGAAGCCTAGTTTCAGGACACACAAACACATTTAACTCAAATTCAGACTAGAATACTCTTGGCTGGAACCTTTGAAATGGAAGCGTTTTAACATCAGCTCATTGTATACCTCAAAAGACCTGACTTTTGAGTATCTCCTTTGGACAGGACAAGATTTGGTCAATTGTGTATTTGCTGTGGTCCAGGTAGGTGAAATCCAGGAAATCCTCCGGGCTCCAAAGCTGAATGTCTTTGAAAAATTTGCTTTTCCAACAGAAATATCAACTCCTGACAATGTCTCCTAAATGTTTAGTGTATTTTGAAAGTTCTTTAGGTGTATGTAGTAGATCCATACTGGTTTTTATCTCTCGTAATTTAAACAACAGGCAGGAGCAGCATGCTACTAAAACCACCTGCTGTTGAGATTGACATGAGTATTAAGGCTATAATCTCCTTACTGTACGCATCTTTACCTTAAAAAAAAACTCACCACCATATGTTGAGTGTAGCTAGGAAAGTCCACACCAGTTTTTGCCGAAGAGAAACAATACAATTGATTTTCCTAATACTACTTCCAACTGGGTGCTGCCACCTTCTGTCCATCTGTCCAGCATGGCAGCATTGAGATTGTATCCTATCTCATTTTGTAGGTACTGAAACTACACTCATCATTTCTTAAATAAACGTAACTTTAACTTTCACTGCACAGAAGCAAAGGATGCTATATATAGAGAGACCTTGATATGACTTTCTGAGTATCAACCCTTACATTGTAAAGAGAGATGTTACTGCATCTTGCTACAGTATGGCATATGAAAATGTTTAGTGTGAGTGAACATATCATACAAAATTAATAAACGCCCAAGAATGTCTGCCCAGCTTTCATGTTAACCCTGCTCCCATGCTCTGGTAAACAGCATGCACTGAATGCCAAAAAGCTCTGACTGCAGCAGATGCTTTAAAAGTACAAAAACACCAACTGCTAAGGGGTATTTCAGTCGTAGCACATCCAACAATATTGTGGGCATAGATCGTTTATTTGGAGAAAGCCAGTGGAAGATCTCCAAACACTGTAGTGCAAACACGGTAAGGTAGGGCGGGCGTGTCAAAGACTTGGATGAATCAATGAAGGTTTACAAACAGTCATGGATCAGCCAGAAAAAGATCCAAGTCCCGAGAGTGGAAGGTATTTGGTATTTGATAAAGGTATTTGAAACAGACATTGAAGAGGATAAGATAAATCTCTTCTTTATAGAATGGCACATATCTGACTATTCAAAAATGTCAATGTAAGTTTTCAGTGATGCTTATTTTCAACTCATCATAATTCAAAGTAGCACTAAATGCATCTTAAAACTTTGAAAGGGACCCATCTGTTTGTTCACCAGTGATTAGCAGTTTTCCTTCCTCGTAACCTTTTTTTGATATTTTTTTAACCTACCAATTAAGTGCAATTAAGTGTTGTGATAAAAACACTATGTTAAAATGAACTCACTTAGTTGTCTTCATGACATTCTACCAATGAAGAAGATTATATTCAACTCTACTACCAAATGGTTCTTGAGTACATTTTGACAATGATGCTTACTTTTTTTTAGATGGGTGTTACTTCTCTATAACTACAAATTGGTATGTTAGTTCACTTCTGTTCTCCAGCTCCTGCTGGAGGAAAGTGTGCCTCCTCCTCCTTTTTCTCCTCCTGCTGTTGTATCCTCCTCCTGGCAGTCTCATTGAAAGAAACGTAATCCCTGCTTCGGGGGGCAGCGTGTCGTCTGTGCTGATAGCATTCTTAGGGACTTGTAGTGCCCCAGTGGGGCCACTACAGAGGAGGTGGCATGGTGACACTGGATGGGTGCTGGGCCCCCATCCCTTGGCACAGGCGGATTAGCTCAAGCCCTACCCTGCCCCCATTCAGCACCAGCCTTCCTCTAACAGCCAGCCAGGCCCTCTTTGGCCAGAAAGCACAAGAGCAGGATGACAGAGGCTGATTATTCATGCATCAACAAACTTACACAGATTATTGCTCTGGAAGTTCCTAATTCTATTGTGACATTACCACATATTGAACCTGAAACAAGTCTGAAATTTGAACTTTGAGTCAGGATTGGGACCTCCACAGAGATTCTGTATGATGATTATAATGAATTTTAGTCTATCATTCTTTTGATCACATGGTTTATGGAAGGTAAACATTTTTTAGATGTTAAGACTGCATGCATGAGATGAAGTGACTTTTTACCCTCTTTCTAATTTTGAACAATTCTGATGTTTCTTAAACATCTATAATCAACTCCAGTCTAAAAAAAATTAAATTTGACTTCATTTGAATAAAGATAAATATTTACAGTAAATATTTTTATAGAGAATCCAAATCCAAAACATACTGCAATTGAAAATTAATTAAATCTTTTTTTTTTTTTGTGAATACCACAGACAATTCTTTTTCTTTCTTACAAGACCTCAGTTTAAATGAATCTGGTGTAGTGTTGAATGCAACTTAATAGCATAACATTTTTACTAGTAAATATGTTATGCTATTAAACAAGGTCTTTAGTGAATCAGGAAAAACAGCATTTAGGTTTGGTGCCCCCTCTGCATGATATAAACTACAAAAAAATATTTCTCTTTTAGACCTTTTATGCTGATTTAGTCTTGATCTTCAATGTTTTTTTATAATTTGAGTGTTTTGCTTGTTTCATGTCAAATGCTTTACAACTAAAACTATTTTTGTACTGCTGTCTGTCTCGGTCAGACAAAAAAATTGGTTCGAAATACATACTTAAACAGGTATGTGAAGATTATTTAAGATTATTTAATTATTCATTATCACAGTGTATTCATTATTACACAGTATAGGTGTGAGTATGTATGAGTGTATGTATGTTCTATGACGGATAGAATAAAAGTTGAACTGCCCAGTCATCTGTAAAGTACGTCAAATTGAAAACTAATTAGTTCTTGTCATTCTTTGGTAAAATATTGCTAAGAAGTTGCTTGTAGGTGACCTCTGCACCTCAAGTTTAGGTTTGCTTGTTATTAATTGTCCGAGAAACAGTATTGGGAGCTGAAAATTAAGGGAGAGACAAAGAGAGAGAGAATTTCCAGTAAGAGTTGTTCAAACCAAACCTGTTTATAGGCGTCTTTCCATTACCTTACCTTAAACCTCTATCTTAATTACCCTGAACCCTTAATCTCCCCCTGGGGTATTTGTCGCTTGTGTTTAGACTGTGGTGCTGATTATGTAAATTACATAAGCTGACACTGGGAGAGTTGCTTGAATTGCTGCTCCTCATTAGCCTGATATAGGAGTGCAATTGGTCCTTTAAATTATTTTAGTTGTGTTACGGTCAGCAATCCTGGCGTATTTTTTAATTACGGTTTTAAATTTGATAAACAGGTCAAAGCAGTAGTTCAGTCTAACTTCTACCATCTGAGGTGGTTGACTAAAATCATTTGTCTCTACCTCATAGTACCAGAAAGACTGATTAACTATTTTGTTACTTCTAGACAACTGCAACTCTCTCTGTATTGGGATGGACAACGCTCTTTGTCATCTGCAGCTGGCCTAAAACGCTGCTGTTGACCGGTAAAAGCTGACATGACCATATTACTCCCATATTGTTCTTCCTGTACTGGATGCGTGTGCGTTTCAAGATTTTTTTTTTTTTTAAGATTTTACTGTCACGTTCTGTGTTTCGGTCGGACCAAAGCGCAGATAAGAGCTTGGCAGCAGCATGTTCAATAAGCCTTCAGCTTTATTCAAACATTTTTTCAAAAACGAAGCAAAAGCACTGCAGGTACAAAACATAGACGAAATACAAAAAACTTACATAAGTTGACACTGCAGGCACAAGGTAAGCATAGCACTTAGACGAAGGTAGTGGACAGAGGACCAACAAAACACAATGGAACAAAAACAACTAATATACAGAGGGAGACAAAGGCAGGTAATCAAGGGAACTAAGAACAGGTGTGACAAGGAGGCAGGGAGGCCGGTGAAACAAATACAAAGACTGAGCAAGGGCAAAGTAACTAATAAACAGAAACACAGACCTAAGCCAAACTATAGACCAAGATGAAATAATCAAAGAAGCATAAGAAATCTATAATAACCAAGAACTAAAAGGTAACAGAGAAACTGGAGGAAACCCTGATTACAAAGTAAACAAACCTAAACCAACCCTAAAGGAACAAACTGAGAATGGAGCGGAGGAAACAAGGACTGGAATAAAATTAAACAATAATTAAAGCTAACCTATAAAAGGAGGGACTAGAAAATAAAGATAAACAAAGCTAAGAGGGACAGAGAATGTAAAAGGAACCAAAGTCGAGTAAGAACTAACTAGAAGAGGAAAATTGACGATGAAGAGTAACAGAACAGAAACTAATAAAATAAGAGTGCAAAGGAACCAATACCAAATCATGAGTATTAAACGAGAGCAAAGCTAAGGAACCAGAGAACTATAATAATAATAATAATAATAACATACAAAGTAATAAGGAAACAACCATAAGGAAACTTAAGGGAGGAAAACAACAAAATACCAGGAGGCGGTAGAGGGAGCAAAACAAACCAAGAAACCTGATACAGAAACCAAAATAGAAACATCTAGACAAAATAAACCATCACAAGAGACTATAAAACAAAGTCCAAAATGTCACACTGTGACATTTACTTTTGGTTTTTAAATGTTTAGACGGTCAGGCACCTTCTTAGTTTTCAGAACTCAGAGATCAGGTAACCCGCTACCTTTTGATGTTGTAATGACTCGTTTCATGAGCCGACAAGACAGATCTCTCTCTGTTGCGGTTGCCAAACTTTGAAATGGTCTTCCACTCACTGTAAGGATGGCCAAAACCTTGAATAATTTTAAATCATTCAAGGTGTTCATTCAAGGAAGAGACCAGGTTTTCTGTAGCCATAACTTCAGTTTTATTAACAGTAGTTACATTCTGAAACAAACTTAAAATCCCTTTAAACTTGAAGGAAATGTTTAACATTAGTGGATGTTAAATAATTTAAGCCAACACCATGTGTCCCAAAAGAGCACAGCAGTATAACATGACTAATTTATTTCAAACTTAAAATCTCTTAACGATTAAAAATTTTAAACTGGCTGAGCATACTAAACCAATTGGAAAGGAACCATCTCTCCAGAAAGCTCTACCTTGAAGGTTTAGGGTAATCTCTAAAGTATTTCCTGCTCACCCTATGCATGAAATGGATATGGAGGGGGTAAAGAATTTGCCCAGAAACTACCATGGTTCCAGAAAAGATTTGTGAAGCAGAACTTGGCCTACTTGGGTATAATATTTTCTCTCAATAGAAGCATTGCTTAATTTTTTTTCAGACACCTACATGCTGTTGTAGATGCTACCATGTTCTCACAGCAGATGATTATGATTTAAATTAGGATTGAGTGATCCCTACTTTTTAATAAAGCAGATACTAGAGGTTGGTAGAGTAAAGGTTGGTAGACAGAGCTGGGATGGGGATAAGAAAAGAGGAAAAAACAACTTATGCAAGTAATAATGACAGCAATAAGAGCTTGCTTATCAAGCTGTGCTGGTCTGATTAAGACTGAATGTCCAAAAATGGTCCCCATTGATCTACTGCCAGCGGAGACCGTCTACTCTTTAATTATAGCAACCATCTTATAAATTAGAAATCAATCTTGCGTCCCTCTGTTATATTTGGTCCCTTTCTTTCCATAATGCTTTGCCACTCCCCATCCACTAGTCATTCATACCCAAAAGGCAACTGAGGTATGTAAGACTTTGACTAATTTCAGTGCTCTTTTACTTAGCTGGCCATAATCTATAACTTTCAGACCAAGAAAAAGCAGGAACAGTGAAATATTTTCTATTCAGTTTCCAGTGCACCGTTTTTCTCAAAAGTTGGCGACACCTCTAATTTACCTGAATGCCAATGTTATTATTTACCTGTATATCACTTTATACACAATGCAATATTGTTAGGATTGCAGAAATAACACATTTAATTAGTACTTGTTTCAGAATGCATCTTAGTGTCTCGTATCTTACATTTTCATTAGTGACTAGTGACTCCTTTTTTTCCCTAAAGAAATGAGTGACGTCAGCACTGTGAATACTGCTGTGATGTTTCTAGGTTTCCTGGCCCACATGCAGAACCACACTCAGGACTCTGAAAGTACCAGATAAAGGTTTATTTACATAGGTGAGATAATAAAACTAAACAACTAGGCTGGCTTTGGCGTTTGATGTTCAGCAGTGATTGGAGGAATAGAGGAGCAGTTAGATGGAGCAGGGGATCAGAACAGGAATGAACCATGTAACCACGGAGTGAAAAAGAATGGCTTACTGTTTCAGAGTAGGAAGAGGAAGTTGAGGGGAAGATGATTCAGGTGAAGAGTTGAGAGAGACATCACAGCAAGTATTAGAGTTCCAGAAGGGATTTCAATAAAGTGGAGTGGATGAAGATGTGAGATCCTGAAGGAAATCGAGTGTTCGAGTGCGGGCAATCATGTGACAGCTAAAGAAGATGGAGTCAACTGTGGAGGGATTTTCCGGGAGAGATCTGCCATAGGGAATTTTGCTGAGGGGAATCTGGGATTGGCGTGGGAACCAACAAACTTCAACCTGCGAGACAGAGAATTTAAGAAGAGGAAAGCAGGGAGAGATGAATAACTTCCACAAAGGATGGCAAAATACTCCAAAGAGTTTCTAACAAGGTAAATACTTGGGCTTGACTCTGCCAAGAAGACCGATCACTGGCTGAAGCCTGGTCATCAAACAGCTCCTTAAATCCCCAGCAGCCAGATGAGGGGCTTTGTGATGGTCAATCCAAAACATCACCTTTGTTGTTCTTGATCCCCTTTGTAAATAATTTGGTGGTGCACACACCAGTCCCTTCTGCAGTCAAACACCCGCACAACATGATGCTGTCACCCCTGTACTTCACAGTTGGGATGGTGTTCTCAGGTTTGCCAGCTTT
The DNA here is from genome assembly GCA_036250325.1 of Characodon lateralis. NCBI lineage: Eukaryota > Metazoa > Chordata > Actinopteri > Cyprinodontiformes > Goodeidae > Characodon > Characodon lateralis. The sequence continues at coordinate 1,174 of JAHUTJ010075881.1, read as the reverse complement.
TACCCTTTTGCTTTAAATGTGAAAATAGACACTGGCCAATCATTTTAACTTTAGTTTGATCAGATCACAGAACATGTCTGAAATTGTACCCAAGTTCCTAAAAGATTTAAAGTAGCACAGCAGTACAAATCTCATTGGTTCTGACTTTGTATGTGGGAGAGTTTGAATTTTTGTTCTCGCTATTGTTGATTCCTCTCTGTTTTGCTTTATTGACTCAGAATTATTTCTAAAATTTTGAGATAATTCTGTGCACTACAAACTAAGGCTACAGCAAGAGATGTTTTAATTCTTCAAAAACTAAGCACTTTTCTTTAAAAGCCAAAGTTCTTAATTTCCGGTGTTATAGCAGTATGCTATTATTTGGTTAGGCCAGGTACTGGTCCTTTCACCCTTTTTGGCATTTCATACTTTTGCGCAAACCTTTACGTAGTTTTTTTTTTTGTTTGGTACGTAGTTTTTGGGTAATCAAACAGTCTATCACAGGGTGTTTTCTATCTATTGTTCTTATTAAATGTATATCTGCCTTGGTGATGTTTGGTACCAGCTTTCACAACCAATAACTTAAAATATACAGTACAGACCAAACGTTTGGACACACCTTCTCATTCAAAGAGTTTTCTTTATTTTCATGACTATGGAACTATGAATTAACATGTGGAATTATATACTAAACAAAAAATTGTGAAACAACTGAAAATATGTCTTATATTCTAGGTTCTTCAAAGTAGCCACCTTTTGCTTTGATTACTGCTCCGCACACTCTTGGCATTCTGTTGATGAGCTTCAAGAGGTAGTCACCTGAAATGGTTTTCCAACAGTCTTGAAGGAGTTCCCAGAGATGCTTAGCACTTGTTGGCCCTTTTGCCTTCACTCTCCGGTCCAGCTCACCCCAAACCATCTCGACTGGGTTCAGGTCCGGTGACTGTGGAGGCTAGGTCAACTGGTGCAGCACCCCATCACTCTCCTTGGTCAAATAGCCCTTACACAGCCTGGATGTGTGTTTGGGGTCATTGTCCTGTTGAAAAATAAATGATGGTCCAACTAAACGCAAACCGGATGGAATAGCATGCTGCTGCAAGATGCTGTGGTAGCCATGCTGGTTGAGTATGCCTTCAATTTTGAATAAATCCTCAACAGTGTCACCAGCAAAGCACCCCCACACCATCACACCTCC
>JAHUTJ010075880.1:0-14592 GCA_036250325.1 Characodon lateralis | reverse complement strand
TGTATATGTCATTCCCAAGACGAATTGACGCTGTATTGGCCGCAAAAGGAGGCCCTACACCATACTAATAAATTATTGTGGTCTAAAACCAGGTGTTTCAGTTTCATTGTCTAACCCCTGTATATTGAATTAGAACCAAATTGGATTCCAAATAATCTGATATAAATTGTGGCATTCTGTCTTGTAGAATGCTTTGAGATGACGTTGTTTTGTAAATTAGTCCTATATAAATAAACTGAAGTGAATTTATTATAAATGAGCCAACTATTTTGGCACATTTCAGGTTTTCAAGGAGTTGGACCCAGAGGTATGGAGTGAAGAAAGTAAATGATGCCTCCCATTATTCAGTTCTGGTCACAGTAGCACTCAATGAACAGGTCTCTGATTGCCTGAGGGGTCTAGAGAGTTCGTACCTGGTAAGCAACTCTTAGATGGATGTAGGCCTGAGACAATTCAATTTAATTTCAAAAATACTTTATTAATCCTAAAGGGAAATTAAATGTCGTTGTAGCTCATATTATGAAGGTTTCCTCAAAGAGCCGTTGTAGATGCTGATGGCTGTGGGGAAGGAAGGATCTCCTGTAGAGGTCTGTCTTAAAACAGATCTGAAGAAGCTTCATGAAGCTTCATGAAGTTTCATGAAGAGGATGCTCAGGGTTCTCCATAACGTTCTTCATTTAATGAAGAATCCTTCTTTGCACAATGATCTCCAGAGGTTCCAGAGGAGTCCCCAGAACAGAACCGGCCTTCTTTATTAGCTTGTTGAGCTTTTAAGGTCCCTGGCTCTGATGCTGCTACCCCAGCAGATGATGCAGTGCCTTATATGTATGTACCTGACTTTTGTGAAGTACCTTGAGACAACATGTGTTGTGAACTGGCGCTACATAAATAAACTGAATTGAATTGAATTATAGACCTGTATCAAGCATAGGACTGGGCAAAAATAGCATCCGCGGAATATCCGCAGTTTCAAAGTCAAAACCACTGCTGACCAAACAGAACACAGAGACCCATCTCACATTTCACAAAAAACATCTTGATAATTCACAACCCTTTTGCAAATATATTCTGTGGGCTGATGGGACAAATGCGGGGGATGGATAATTTCCTTCCACTTACAGCTATACCCTCCTATGTGTTAGTGTCTGACATTAAATACTAATTAAATAAATTAAGGTTTGTTTTTAAGACACTGAAAGAGGAAATGTTCAAGGGATATGAATAGTTTTTCAGACCACAGTAAACTCATCTTCTTTGGTTTAATAAATATAATTATACCACACAAAATAGATCTTTCTTAAGCTGTGTAGCAGTAGCTAAAATTAAAACATGAATCCTGCAGACACATTGAAACTCAGTTGGTTTTTCTGGGATTTAATTGAACTGGCGGAACAAGTCCGACTGTAAAACAAAAAGAGCAACAAAGAGCACATAAAACCCTGCAGCTTCACTCTGCTGAACCACAAAAACGCCCCCACTCAGCTGTTTTTAAGGAACTCTGCTACTTGTCTGTCAGAGCTGCAACGTTGACCACATCACAAGCCCATCCACACATATGGCCCGAAACGTTTCTGATGTATACGACCCTGTGGGAGCTGCAGCTATTGGTAGTGGGTGGTAATTTTCTGAGGCGTCGCCAAACGGGTGTGTTCGACGAATAAAACATATGTGTGTGTGGTGTGTGTGTCTCCACAGTGTCTCGAGGTCTCTGTTATGTTGAAGCTGCTGACAGGATCCCATTGGACACTTCATTAGAGTCAGAGCAGCAGAAACAAACCATCCAACACTAGCCTTGTTCATTCTGCTGCTGTCAGTGAACAATAAACATAAAGGCAATGAAGACTGTGCGGATTTGAGTAGAGTTTGTGGAGAAACAACTGAAAGATGAGCAAAAAAGTCTTTTCTCCATTAGTTCCATTTCACTTTCTTTGCTTTTTTAAAAGAAATTAGGAAAAAAGGTGAAAAAATCATCCATAAGAGCAAAGCAAACTCAGCTCCTAAGGATACTAAAAGAATGTTGCAACAGTATGTGCCAAAATAGAGAGAGAGAGAGATGCAGGCCCTTGCAGAAATATTTACTTTATTTATTACCTTTGCAACTGCAAGGTAATAAAGTAAACTTTATTTATACAGCTAATTTTACAAGTTAAAAGAATTAGAAGTTCCTTACAAAAAGCAGCCATAAAAATAAAAACACCGAAGAGAAAATAGAAAAGCATAAAAGCAAACACATAACAGACTACACTGAACAGAAAAACAGCTGAAAACTTGTTGAAAGCCAGTTTGAATAAAGCTGCTTCCTAAAAAACCTCAACAGAATCAAGATGGAAGCAACGTTTTCCACAATAGCTTTAAAGGATCGATCCTCTCTGGGCCTGAAACGTTTAAATTAACTCTAGAATATACAGAAAGGATAATATACAGAAACCTTCTTATTTAAACACATAAAGAGGCTGTTAGAAAAATCCATACGAGTGTTGATCATCATCTCTAATTCAGCTTTTAACATCAGAGTCAAAATTTAGCTGAAAAAAACGTTTCTGATTAATTCTTGAGAATGACGCCACAAAGACATGGCAGAATCGAGGAGAGCATCAAAGTTTCTGAGGTTTTGGTTGGACAGGAGGGCTCAATAAATGAAGGTCCTGCTTGATTTTTAGGTATTTAGCTCTCAGTTGCCATTAATTGTAATAGACCAACACAAAGTACCATGTAATCATACAGTAGAAAGAAAAAGATGCATGGTTTTCAACATTTTTTGCAAATAAAAATCTGAAACGTGTGCTGTGCAGGTTTAAGTCTACACCAGCGCACTGTAGCTCTGGCTGCATGTTTTGTGTCATGGTTTTGCTGGAAGGTGAACCTTCGTCCCAGTCTCAAGACCTTCCTGGACTGCCCTGTATTTAGCTCCATCCATCTTCCAATCAACTCTGACTAGCTTCACTGTCCCCGCTGACGAAAAGCATCCCCACAGCATAATGCCGCCACCACCATGTTTTAACCTTGCAATTATGTGTTCAGAGGGATTTCCAGCATTGCCCTAAAGGTTCATGATTCAGTGACGCCATCACTGTTGTTGGGAAACAATATTATTCTAAGCATTAGAAAAAAGGAAGGCTTTATTGTGTAACATTTTAATATTCTTAAAGATCAAAAACAATGCTCAAATATGTATATTAGGACAAGAAAGGTGGCCCTCTTGGTGTTTCATGCTTTCTCAGAACACCTTGACCCAGTCCGGACAGACTTATTTATGACAGAAAATCAATCAATTACCTCTCAAAACATTTTCGTCCAAGCCACAAATGTCCATTTATCTGCATTCTGTGGAAGGGAGGAAAGTTTGGACTGACCTTTATCTCCTTTATATCTATAAGCAGGAGATATCAGTATATCAGTTTAGATCTCCTGGACATCTACATCCAGGAAAACTAAATGTCAGAGCCAAGTATTTCTTTTTCACTCGCTCTAATTCGATCTCTCAGGTGGTTTAACTCTGTCACGAACTCTTCATTTTTGCTGCAGTTGTTTTTAATGTTGGCCAGAGTCCACCACATTTCTCACTTTGAGCCAAATGCTAAAACAAAGATATGCGCTTGGCAATCCTGCTAACCATCAGCTTTCACTGATATGACCACAGGAGGCTCTTTCCACATCGAGAGGCAAAGCGGGAAAAATTGTTTGTGGCAGATTTTTGCTTCAGCTTTCAGGAAATCCAAACCCACTTCAGCACAATCTTTGTGATTGAACCGAGTTGTTTGTGAATCAAATAATGCAGAGTTCAAACCATTTATTTGATAATGCATTTCCGTAACTAGACAGTGCATACTTCTAAGCATAAAAGCATGTTTGAGGCATAAACTGAATATCAAATATCTCCTTTCACCTTTGGCTAATTTAATTCAATACACAACATTCTGAGCTACAGCTGGAATGTAACAAAATATTTTCTGGAGGTTAGGGCAGGAAATACAGCAACATTTCAGCTGTAAGTGGCGTCCAATAAGTTAGGTATTGCCTCTGTGTTACCTTTCTGTTGGTTTCCTTTTGTTCAAACTACTCTTTATGAGCTCTTTGGTCCTTAATTTCCCTCTGAAATGTATAATTTAGCAAAGCTTTGACACCTAAATATGGAATCACTTTGTTACACACATATAAGTGAGATAAATGCCCAGTTATGTCTGCAAACTATAAAGGGACAACCCTGTTAAATTGTGGAAAAGGGGGTTGTGTAGTGGTGCAGTTTCTGCAGACAATGAATGTCTGGGGAACCAAGTAATTATTTCTGAGAAAAAAACAGATGTTTTTCCTGCAAAGCCAGTTTAACAACGAGCCGCCAGATATGGAGTAGACTATTACCGTATAAAAACTTATTAAATATTAACCATTTAAATGATTTAGATTTTAACTACAGTGGTGTGTAAATGTGACACTCAATAATAGTTAAATTGTAACAACGTGAACTGTTACCTAAACATTTTAAATTAAGAATTTTCCTGCAGATTTTGGTTTTGTCAAACGTTATCCTCTCTTATCCATTCTGTGTTCAGCACAGAACCATAAGGCCTGTATGTTTATATGGGCTGTATTGTGAGTAAATATAAACCTGGAAGACACTAAGAGGTGTCATAGGACTTTTGGTTGTGAAAGTCTGCATGTTGGAACAAGAGTTTAAGTTTGTATACACCTTTAGCTTGTTTAACAACAGCGCTTGAGCTTCTTAACCAAAAGGCTGCTGTTGCCACTAAACAGCACTTCTTAGTTATTGCAGTCAGGAACATATACATGACCTTCCAGTTTTTGCAGTGTAAAGAGGAGTGAAAATATAAAAACGGCCACACACAACAAAAAAAATAAAATTAAGCCCTTACAATGTGGACCTGGAATTGATCAGGCTAACAGCAGCAGGGATAAAGAATTATTTCAGTCTGTTCGTCTTACAATATGGCATTTTGTATCTCCGTCCTGATGGTAAAAGGGAGAATTCCTGGTTAATTGATCTCTCTAAATTGCCCTTTGATGGATTGACTCAAGCGTCTTTTTTACCTTGACCTTTGGAGAACCTGGAGAACTACTGGATGTAACAGTTTAAAAGATTACAAGAAAGTCCGGCTCCTCAGAAGCAAAACATAAAACAAATAAGCAGTGGCTTAAAACTTTTGCACAATCAATAATATTTTTAGGGATCCTGGCTAAAATTTGAAGTGTCCTCACAACTTCTCCTCACTCTTTCAAGTAAACTGACTGCAACTGTTATCGGGCTAATTATCAGATCTGGTCTTCCTCTCTGCCTCACTTCTCCTGCAGGAAAACAGGAAGGCAGGATTAGAGCGACGCGCTGCACTGAGATCCGGAGAGGCCGGATGAGTCCCCGGGTGGAATGCACCAGCACACACACACACACACACACACATACACCTAAAAACAGGGAGATCCTAAACACACAGTGCACAAAGTCACAGTTAACACACACTTTCTCCCAGCATCTGCCATACATACCCATTAAACCTAATAAGTGATCATGAGCAAACAAATAGCACAAACAGCTCGAAGATAAAACTTGCAGGATTGTTAATCTAATAAAGAAAATCACGGGGTGAGGAGGACTAGGACTGAGCCAAGAAACAATACGGACCTCAGACCGCAGCCAAGAACGCCACAGCAATGTTTACGACCTGCATTAGGGTTCAGACTCAGTCATTATAAGCAAGAGGTGCTCATTATAGCCATTTGTGGGAGGAAACAAATAGTCCCCTGTGACTACCATTTTAGCAGAAATGTAAAAGGGTAAAAGAACCCAAACCAGTTGGGTCGAGAAAACACGCATAGTTATCTTGGACAGATATCTGTGACCTCGAGAGGCAGTAATTGAGCGGAAAGGGGATGTAAAACATCCGCTGGTGGGGTTTAGTGTGACTGTGTATACAATCGCACACACTCACACACAGCAGCGGTGGCAGAGTCAGGCTGGCCTCTGTGTGGCATTATCTCATAGCCTGAGCACTCCCGCTCCATCTGAGGCCGCGCACAACGCCGTTACGCGCATCTGCCTCGCATTATTCAGCAAATTGTGTAAACGCTGCCAATCAGAGGGCTTTTCTGAGGGTGGTAAGGAAGGTTTAAACCTTTGTGTTTCCTCTGGGAGATAAGATTTGTCTTGTTTTTAATCATTTGAAGACATGTAGGTTCAGTTCTGTGCTAAAAAAAAAGCTGATTACACTGATGACAAAATTATATAAAGAGGCCAAAAAGGCCCACATTTGTAGGTTCACAGCTACCAGATGTATTGGTGGGGCCCACAGAGCCCCAACCACTACATCCACTGGCAGCTACTAAAAAATTCACATGACCTCATCCCAGAGTAGGTGGTTTCTGTACCATATCCTTACTCTGATTTGGAATTATTAGCAGAAAATGGTAGAGTAGATCGTGGATCATAAGAACAACCCATAAAATACAAGTTGTGTGATGTCTTTTTTCTTTTAATTTATTTGTATGGTTTGCAAAAGCGGATGAAACAAATCTTCCAAATGATGTTGCACTGCTAAGTTTTTCAACTCTTCTTTGCTGAATTGTTTTAACTCAGCTTTACTGAAGGGATTTTAAGTAAGAACATTATTTTTAAAGTCATGCCATAGCATCTCAATATGATTTAAGTCCAGACTTTGACTAGGCCACTCCAAAACCTTCACTTTTTAAAGCCATTCATAGCTGGAATTGATGATAGTTTATGTTTTGAATCATTGTCCTCCTACATAACACAGGTGCTGTTGAGCTTTAGGTCACAAACTGACTCAGTTAGAGGGAAATTCTGAAAGGTAATGAGAATGACATTCATCAGCTGATTGACGTTTAAAAAAAAAGACATGCAGCAAAGTTCTCTGGGGTCAGGACTCAAACCTGGGATGGTTGCGTCGAGGACTGAAGCCTCTGTATATGGGTTGCATGTTCTACCGCTTTGCCAAGCGCTGCACCCGTGGATGGGAAATCATTGCACAGCTTTTGTTTGATTGGACCTCAAGGTTTTTTTCTGCAGGGGATACAGGATGTTTTCTTATGGCACAGGGGTTGGATTGGCGTGGTCCCTCGCTCTGGACTCAGAAACAAATTGTCACCTTCATAGAACAGCTGGTTTCTGGGCACTACTACAGGAGCACCCAATGAAAACAAAACAAAGCTTGCTGGAAGACTGCTGTGAATAAAAACACTGTAACCACATTTTATAACAAGTGGATCAGACTTACCTGTTTGGGCATAGCTTCTGTGAGGGTTCTGTATGTAACTCTTATTCAGTATGTATCACTCTTTTCTTCTTTTTCTTTGCACTGACTCAGCACTAGGAGCTCATAGAAGTAAGGCCATCATGACGTCATCAGGTTTGGACTATGTTTGAGTGTTTCCCTGCTTGAGTCCAGGACACATTATCATACTCAGGACAAACAGAAACCCTTTTTTCTTCATATTTTCATTGGGAGACTTTCATGACAAAGCCTAGATAAGAAACTCTGTGTCTGGAAAAATGAAATGTATGATTATAATTCTGGAACTAAAGATTGAGAACATCGTAAAGTGGAAAAAACAAGGTTGAATTCAATTTTAAGCTAGCAAAGAAAAAGTTAGTTTTCATCCTGTGCAGCTTAAAGGCCTCATCTCACCACTTGCACTTCTTTTCAACGTTTTGTGTATTCTCCACCTAAGAAAATGATTTTACAATTCTCAAGTGGAGGAGTTCAAGTATCTTGAGGTCTTGTTCACGAGTGAGGGAAAAATGGAGCAGGAGATCGACAGACGGATCGGTGCGGCTGCCGCAGTAATGGGGACGCTGTGCCGGTCTGTTGTGGTGAAGAGAGAGCTGAGCCGCAAAGTGAAGCTCTCGATTTACCAGTCGGTCTACGTTCCAACCCTCACTTATGGCCATGAACTTTGGGTCATGACTGAAAGAACGAGATCCCGGATACAAGCGGCGGAAATGAGCTTCCTCCGTAGGGTGGCCGGGCACTCCCTTAGAGATAGGGTGAGGAGCTCGGCCATCCGGGAGGGGCTCGGAGTAGAGCCGCTGCTCCTCCACATCGAGAGGAGCCAGTTGAGGTGGCTCGGGCATCTATACCGGATGCCTCCTGGACGCCTTCCTCGGGAGGTGTTCAGGCACATCCCCTTGGGAGGAGGCCCAGGGGACAGCCCAGGACACGCTGGAGGGACTATGTCTCTTGGCTGGCCTGGGAACGCCTTGGGCTCCCCCTGGAGGAGCTGGAGGAGGTGTCTGGGGAGAGGGACGTCTGGGTGTCTTTGCTGAGTCTGCTGCAGAAGACGATGACAACAACAACAAATATGATTTTTATACTGGTTAAACACTTATTGCACTGGTTTTGAGGAAACATATGACATGAAAACCGAACACTCACTTAGGTCATCAACAGGGGGCAGCGTAGCAGGAGGAAGCTGTGAACACAGCAGTGTAATGACTATCTGCCATAAATTTAGCAAGAAGGAGAGTTAAAGTCAGAAGAGTGCTAGGATTTCTTCAAAGACAGACCAAAGGATATTGAGAGAACATAATATTGTTGTCCGGACACGTAAGAGGATGTATGAGCTGACTGAGCAGCTGACCGCCTGGCACCCTGATTGGGATGTTGAGTCATTTGTAGTAATCTTGGTTGTTATGTGAGATGGCTGTTTTGCAGGTGTTTAGCAGAGAAATTCGTTTTCTGTGGTATCATTATGTTTATTATAATATTTTTTTTATCTAATGCGTTCTTATTAATGCATTCTAATCTAAACAAACAGCATGGATCAAGGGCGAGTTGTCACGGAGTGACATTTTGGACTTTGTCTTATGGTTTCTGTGATGGTTATTTTGTCTAGATGTTTCTATTATGTTTATTAGTCTGTTTTGCTCCTGCTACCACCTCCTGGTGTTTTGTTGTTTTCCTCCCTTACTAAGTTTTCCTTATGGTTCTATTATTATGATTAGTCTCTATATTATGGTTCTTTGTTCTCCAGGATTCTTTAGCTCCTCTTTTAGTATCTCTGTGTTTATTTATGTTTGGTATTTTTTCACCTTGCACTCTTCTTGTTTTTTGTCTATGTTTTCTGTTCCTCCTCGTCTTTATTCCCTTTCTGTGTTTTTATTCTGTTCTGTCTAGCTTAGTCCTTTATGTTTAGTTTCTAGTGTTCCAGTTCTTCTTCCTGTTAGGTCAGCTTGAGTTATTGGTTACTTTTATTCTAGTCCTCTGCTTCATTCTCAGTTTGTTCTTTCAGTGTTTGTTTGTTTACTTGTAGTCAGGGTTTCTTTATGGTCTCCTTTTGCTTAGGCCTTAGGTTCTTGTTATTCTTCTGTTTCTTCCAGTTCCTCTGTTTCATTTACCTCTTGGTTATTCTAGATTTCTTATGTTTTGGTTTAGTCTATTGTTCTGCTTAGGTCTTTGTTTCTCTTTATTGGTTAATCAGTTCCACCTGTCCCTTCAGCCTCCCTGTCTCCTTGTCACACCTGTTCTGTGTCTCTTTGATTATCTGTCCTTTGTTCTCCTCTCACGTCTTTCTGTATATTAGTTGGTCTGTGCTCTTTGTTCCCTGCTGGTTCCTCTGTTTGTTCACACTCTGTTCTGCCTGTTCGTTCAGGCTCGCAACCCTCATCCTTGCCATGTTCTGGCAGTGTCAGTAAGTTGTTTTGGATTCAGACTCTGGTCAGTACCTGCAGTGTGTTTTTGTTACGGTTTTGATATTTTGAATAAACTGAAGACTGATTGAAATGCTGTTCCCGAGCTCTTGTCTGCGCTTCGGTCCACCCCAAAACCCCACTGTGACACCAGTGTCCTGCAACTTTAGATCTGTCTCTGCTTATAAGTGTTTGAGTATGTATGGATATTTGTGCACATGTGTATATGTGTGTGTGTATGTATATATTTATTCAGGTGACTGAGTCATTACATTGTGATCCTTGTCTGTTTGTTCTGTGTTTTTATGTGTTTTGTAATGCTGTTGATTGTTGAGTATTTAGTGACTGTGTTTCTATCTGTGCTGTTTACCATCCTTTTAAATTGCATCTTGGGGGACAAATAAAGTTTTATTGAATTGATTTAAATTAATTTGAACACCTGAATCTAATAATTGTGAAATTAGCAGGACTCTGGAGAACTGAACTGCATGCTAAGGAGATAATTACCCATTTGATTCAGCTTTAACATAAAACTCCTATTCCAGACAGATTTCCCAAAGAAAAAATAAATCCAATGATCACAAATCAAGTCATTAACTAACATTGATGTTCCAGTTTTCGTCAAGCAAAAGGGGCATTTGTCCAGTTTCTTCTGCGTTGTTCATACACCCCAAAGGACCTTGCAAAAGCCCCTTTGCATCCCAGTATTTTAGAGCTTTTGTTACAGCTCCTCCTGATGTATGACTGGGCTTTTTTTCATTTTGTTATGAAGCTTCTAAAGTTAAAAACAAAACTAATAAACTAATGTTCAAACCCAACCCTTCCTACAGACCTTTAGCACTTTCTTTGGTTGTCTGCTTCTCTTCTCTTCTCTTCTCTTCTCTTCTCTTTTCCAGGTGTGAGAAGGATCTGTGGCTGTTTGTTATTTTTCTTCACATAGATAATGATCGATGCAGTTTATTCTGACATGAAACCTCAGCCTCATCCCCTGCTTCCTCTGTGCTTTCTCATCAGGACTAACATTTCTCTTTAACCGCTGCATGTTTGCTGCGGTCACATCTCAGAACTCCCATTCCTCAGATATTTATGTAATGATTCAGCTTCAGAAAGTTCTGGTTCACTCAACATTTACCTTGGTGTTAATTCTACCTCTGACTCAGTTCCTTCTGGGGCACACAGTATAGTCTTATGGTGGTATCCAATGTGATGTCACTAATGACAGCACAGCATGTGTCCGTGGTGTTAATACAACACTTATCATGCTGTCTCAGAGATGACAAACATAATTTCTTTATTTTTTTGAAACCAGATTCCGATTCTGCATCTCAGCAACACTTGTTGCCTGTTTCCTCCGTAACACCGTTTAATTTGGCTCATTAAGGCTGGAAGGGGAATGCATGCGATGCATTTGTGTGCGTTTGGATGTTTGCATGCGGTCCCATAATTACCGCAAACACCACGAGCTGCAGCAATAAACCAGAGGCAGTGAAACATAAGAGGAAGTAAGAGAAAATAAGAGGGATTTTTAGACTGAACAGAAACTGAAAGTGTATGTCACTATATTTCTAGTAAAACTCGTAACTTTTCCTTAACACGACTGAAGGCAGGAAAACACCTCACTGATCAAGTTTTGCTTTAAACATAACTTCCTCTCTTCAAAGACTTCAGGATCAGAGGTTTTAGGTTTTTCACCTGATGCTTTGCTTTCTTTTAATGGTGAGAAGATCTCATAGCTTCATGTGCATGTATATTTTGGACTTTTTTGCTCCACGGTCGTACTAAATAATAAGCTTTATGTTTATCTGACCGATGTAATGTCATAATAATTGCTGGACTTTCAAATAAGTTTAGATTTTCTTGTATTTGTGTTTATAAATGCTAATTTGGAGGATAAAACTAGGGAGCCCAAACACGTCCTGTTAAATTTGATTAAATTAAATGATGAAGGCCTACAGGGTTTATGTTTCTCTTACTGTTACTGTTAGTCAAGCAAGCTGAGCCTGAAGATGTTTTCAGCTGTTACTGAGGGTTGTATAAATACCTCTTTGTTCCCTAAGTGTTTGGATATTTTCTCCCTTCCTCTCTACCTCCCTTATTTCCTTCACCCTGCTGTCTTCCTATCTCATATTTTTACCTCCACCTAAACCCCTGGACCTCCCTCCCTTCTGAGCCATTCTCTATTTTCTCTGAGTGATAAATATTTTTATCAAGGTAACGACAGATTTACGTGCAGGTTTAAATGTCACTAGTCTGTGTTTTAGCTTTATATTAGGAAAATGTGACAATTTACAAACTCAGCAGCTAAGGCATGCTAATGTTACCCAATGGATCTTAAAATGAAGGTTCTGTGCATCTCTTGGAGAATTTTAGATGTGTGGAAGTAACATATTTGGAAAGCTTTTCTTAAGGCAACCTTACAATTTATAGTTTTACGTATTTGCCATAGCTTGCAGATAAGATCTGAACTTCAGCCTAAAGAAGAGGTTATTCTAGAACGCAAATTAAAACTGTTTAGGCAATGCAGGCCATCACTGTCTTTCACCTTTTTGAGACAAAGTTGTTCGACACAAATTTTTCTCCCCCTGCAGAGTTCCACTCCTCCTTTGGCTCCATGATGACAGCGTGATGTGCACTAGGCTTGCCTGTGTACGGTACACCCCGCCTTGATTTGTGACTTCATGAATGACCAGAAGCAGCTCACAGAGGGGCTCATCTTCATGACAGAACTGTTTTGTGAAATCGTTTCTTTTTGCTGTTATGAAGTGGTCCTGGGCGGCACAGTTGGTAGCACTATTGCAAGAAGTCTCTGGGTTTGAATCCCAACCTGGGCTGCTTCTGCATGGAGTTTACATGGGTTCTCCCAAGGAACTCTCACTAGGTTGACTGGCCTCTCTGGATTGCACTTAGGTGTGAACGGATGATTGTCTGTCCTGTGTTGCCATGTGTTGATGGACTGGTGACCTATCCAGGGTGTATCCACTTCTCGCCTAATGAGTGCTGGAGATAGGCACCAGTACACCCACCCCCTCCAAATGGGACAACTGGGTGTAGACAATAGATGCATGATCTGTTTCTTTCTTGCACAAAATATATGGAGACACATAAGATTGACCTGAATTTGCAAGAAGATGATCCTTCAAAAACAAAAGAATGCGTTATTGCACTGATACTTACTGTATTTCTACTTGGTTAAGGCACATGAATTTGCAGCCATTGAAAACTAAAATTATCTCAGTAATAATAATCATCCATATTATTTTTAATGTACTTTACATTTACAGAAAATCTCAAAGTGCTACAATCACTGAAACAATCAATATGATAAAAGGCAAGTTGAAGTAGTGAGTGCAATACATACAAAGAACAATATAACAATCCAACTGAAGTATAATTCAATCCCAACCACTTCATTTCAGCACAAGTAAGTTCAAGCAAACTGATGTTATTCCAAAGGAGACAAGTTCAGATATACTGTCAGTTCATTTCCCTCTGGCGCATTCCAATTTAATTCAAGTCGACTGAAAAAGTGCCACAAAACAGACTTAAATCTAAATATTTGACATTATTACAGCATAATAAATCCATATATATTTTGCTGAATAAGAAGGAAAAATACAGAATAGACACATTCAACATTTAATTTAAGGAGCTAAAATAGAAAAGAAAATCCAGTTGTGTTTCCACATAAGATGACATTCCAGCAAGGATTTTTAAAGAAACTTCAGTCCAGATCTTTTATATGAGCAGCCATCTTTTCCCTGAAGGCCTCCGCTGGAACTCAGGCCAAGCAGGGAGACTTGGAGGCTGTGCAGCCAGATCCGTGGATACCTCCTGGCATTTGTTCCCCCGTCTTGTTTTCACTGTCAACACATCACTTGAGAAAATTAAGCAGGGCCAAGTACCTGTAGCTCAGGAGGCAATAAAACAGTCAAGGCCCAATTAAAACTTTCCGAAACAAGTTGAGTCAAGCTTCTTTCGCTTAATTCTTGCCTCTGCGTTGAGAGCGTTGGGTATTTTCTCCTCTCAGTGGGGTTGTGTGTGCATCTTATGTGCTGTGGAGCTCATTTGATTCTTTCCTCGTGAGTAATATTTTCCATCCGATGTTAAACTACAAGCTGCAACTTTCACTTTCCTGTCAGATTCCTGAATGACTGACTGTATGTTGGTGGGAATCAGTTTAGTCCTCTGGATGATTCGGCAATAAAAGATGTTCGTGTGTGTGTGTGTGTGTGTAAATATTCAAATTTCTTTTTCAATCTGTGCAAAAAGTAGTGTAAATTTTGGGGGAAATTTGGTCCATTTGATGCCCAGAAAACCGTTGGTTACATACCCTGTAATGGATGCAAACCAGGTCATTTTTAATACAAACTGAAAATGCATTAACAAAATGTTTACTTCTTAAATGTACCTTGACGTCAGCCTCAATGGTGTCGGCACAAACCTTAAAGGTTTATATTTTCATTCACTGATTTAATTAGATTTCTGTTTAACCATGCTGTAAAAAAAAGATTTCATCTGCCAATTTGCTTTTTTGTGATTGGTAATTTTTTTCAGACATCAAACCTGGGTAAACACAAAAGGCTGTTTTTAAAGGAAACTAGAAATCCAAACCAACAAGGCCCTATTGTAAAAACGTGGTCAACCCCTGTCCCAACCTGTCTGGAGATGAAGTAGGCCAAAAGATCCTAAAAGGTAACATATCAGAATCAGAATCGGAATCAGAATCAGCTTTATTGCCAAGTTCGTACATACAAACAAGGAATTTGACTCCGGTACACTTTGCTCTCTGGTTTTGTTTTTGCATTACATAATATACATATACAGTACAGACCAAAAGTTTGGACACACCTTCTCATTCAAAGAGTTTTCTTTATTTTCATGACTATGAATATTGTAGCTTCACACTGAAGGCATCAAAACTATGAATTAACACATGT
>JAHUTJ010075879.1:0-14598 GCA_036250325.1 Characodon lateralis | reverse complement strand
TAATTCCACATGTGTTAATTCATAGTTTTGATGCCTTCAGTGTGAAGCTACAATATTCATAGTCATGAAAATAAAGAAAACTCTTTGAATGAGAAGGTGTGTCCAAACTTTTGGTCTGTACTGTATGGTATGTACATTTCTAAATTTAATTGGTATTTAAGTCATTTAAATTATTTTAGCTGATGAATTGAAAGAAAGACAAAATGCGTAGAAATTTCTACACCAAAGTTTGCAATGCGAGTTGAAGGTATATGAAGCTATTAATAATTTAGGCAGGCAACACTGAAGTGATTTAACACAGACTTATTATGAGGGCGGGGAAGAATGGCAGCACAGTTCATTTAAGAGTGTGGGATGAGCAATTCCTGCACTCACTGCTTTACTTTTACACACAGTATAAAAAGGTCAGCCACATGCTTAAATATCTCTTTAGGAAGGCAAGAGTTGCTAGGATTTACCTGGATGGATGTCTCAGAGGGGCTCATTTTAGATTTGAATCAATATTAACACTTAATGTTCCTAAAACTCCAGTATGAATAAACTTTAACTACAGGATCTGACTTTACATAGCAGAGATGTTTTACTCTAGAGTTTGCCAAGTAAGCAAAGACATAAAAGCATCATTTATCATGAGTTGTGAGAAAAGTTTAATCATTTAGCTAGACAATAGAAATGTTTCCAAACTTCTTTGAAGACCGAAATCAAATGCTATAAACTTGGTGCCCTTCAAGACATCAAGTCACTCTATACTTTTTCATGTCCTGTGATGTGCTGCAGCAGGCTTTGGAAACTGAACGGACATAGTACTCTGTTTCTCCACTTTCCATAGCAAGAATTCACATCGAAACAGTATGCCTGAAGTACAGCATGTAATATGCAACTGTGGTTTCTACTGTGAGCTAATTTTAAGACCTGAGCTTGTTTCCAGCCGTTTTCTTTCTTTCCAACTACATCCTCAGAAAAACATATATTGTTACCTAGGTCTCCCAAACATATGCACTCTGTCGTATCATTTTGCCTCTTCTGCTGTATCAAAATGGAATCGAATGGCAGGCAATCTATATGGAAATTGTATATTGGTATACACGCTGAGCTGAGGGAAATGGGTATCGCTCGTCTTAATCTGTGGCTGCTCTGCACAACAATATGTTTTCTGTTGAAATAGCAACGTGGTTCATCAATTTTTGTTGTTTGTATTTAGGGAGGAGCACAGTACCATGGAAAATTAGGGTGCTGCGGGTTTATTTTAAATGAGCCCAACAACAGTTTGTGGAAATACAATAGAGAAAATAGGATCTATATCTAAAATGTTTATATAACAGCAGTAATTGTCGATGAAACCAAAATTCTTCTGTTGTGGGTTGTAGACATTGTGGGTCAAAACAGATGTATGCACAAGCCACAAGTCTAGCAAAGACACATTAATATACAAAATGTAGTTTTTTGGATAAAAAAGGGAAACAAATAATTTTGGTTCATCCACACAAACATTAATGTTTTCTTTCTAATAACCCCTACATTAAGCTATTTAATTTACATACAAAAATCCTTTTAATAAGTCTAAAAATCGATCACAATTCTGTCAGTTCTTAACCTATCCCAGGGAAAACTTTTTATCACAAATTTAAAGAAGTACTAAGATTTTTTTATATTTTTCACTAAATTAAAAGGAATTTAACATCGCTAAATTAATAGCACATAATCAAGGATTGGTAGCTAATTTGCAAGAAACGAATGACTAGTGGAGCAGCAAAGTAGCGCAGTTGGTAGTACTGTGATTTTACAGCAAGGAG
The DNA here is from genome assembly GCA_036250325.1 of Characodon lateralis. NCBI lineage: Eukaryota > Metazoa > Chordata > Actinopteri > Cyprinodontiformes > Goodeidae > Characodon > Characodon lateralis. The sequence goes on along the minus strand of JAHUTJ010075879.1, from coordinate 12,805 downwards.
GTTATAGGTCCAGATCCTTTTCGCATGGAGTTTGCCAGTTTTCTCTATGCATGCTTGGATTCTTTCTAGGTACTTCCTCCCACAGTCCAAAAACATGTCTGTTTACAGGATTTTGCAACTTGGAATTCTTATTCAAAATTTACTTTGGGAGATTGAAATGTGGGGTTGAATTAAAAGTTTCTGAACTACTTTTGAAACTTCCAAAGAACTACCTCTTGTTGCCATCACAGGGCTTTTTCCTCTTGCCATGTATGTTGGCGTTTTGAAAAAACAAACAACTGTTACGTAGTTCTAAGCATGAGGAAATAAAGGATCTTTTGTCAAATACCAAGTCCTGATATGTCTTTGAAGTTTGTGTGTAACTTTTGATATTCACCTGTTGTTAAACATTACTCTATAGTTGAGATTAATGGAGTAAAATTCACAGTGTCCTGCTATGTAACAACCCTGGAAGTTACTTATCCGTGACATCACCATCTCCATTTATTTATCTTAAAATTAGGAAGAATTGAAACTCTGGGAATTAAACTTAATTTCTCCATAAGTACTCCCAAGTGGTTAAAAAAATCCCAATTTATCAGACAGCAAGAGATGGTTTAAGTTTCACTTTTAGTATTTTATTGGGTCAAAACAACAGCGGTGGAATGCAAAGAACAGCTCTGCTAGAAGTAGGTAGTCTAAAAATATACAAGCACTGTTGCCATTTCTTTCTCTTAAGCAAATGTATGTAATGGTAAGAAAATAACTGTAAGGACAACGCAGAACTTCACTTCATTCTGCAAAAGTTATCCTCCTGCTCAGTGCCTTTGCCAACCACCTTCCACCTGGGTCCGAACACCTGCCCTCAACGGAGCTTCAGAATCATAGCTTCAACTAAACAAAAAGTCAGTTAGTTTAAATAAATAATACATTTTTGTATTGTTTTGCTGCTTCACATAAAGAGCATATCTGTATTGCTTTTGTGTATGAAACAATATTTACTAAATAAACTTACAGAGGGGTCATTGTAGAAAGGCATAAGTGATGATTAAGTGATGCTAAAGAGCATGATGACACACCAGAACACAGAGTCAGAAAACCTATAAACTCAAAGAAAATCTTCATTAAAACTGACAATAAACAGAAGGCATGATGCTGGGATACTGAGCTTGACAGTAGCAGTGAATTCATCTAAACACAAACATTTACCATGCTGTTGCACCCTCTCCTATTTTTTGCTGCAGTGCACACAGGGACAGAGGCCATTCACTGTTGCTGAAATGAAATATGTTCTAGTTTCTTGCTTGGTGTAAAAAATACAGCTGTTTAATATTTGAAGACCTCTGTGTCACATTTTGTTTCTTGTATATTGTATCAAATATCATAAATAGGGACAGTTTAGACCGGAGCCAAAGTAGGTTAGCACAAAACGTTTTGTATGAATTAAAAGCAATGTTTTGATGCGAAACGATACCATTCTATGACTCATAATTTCACATACTTTAAATGGGGAAGCTTTTTAACACCATCTGGATATTGACTTTCTACAAGGACTTTGGTTAAAGATTTCATGCATGCTTCAGCCCGTTCAGCTCTGTGTTTGTCCATTGTATTTTTTTCATGCGTGCTTTGATTTAGGCTGGGACTCTGGGAGCGTCTAATATTTGCTGACAACACCCTTTTGCTTTTCACTATGATCCTACTGAAACATGCACTTCTGTCACTGAAAGGATTTTTGAGGATGTTGCTTAAAGGGGACATATGCAAAATTGCATTTTTTAGCCCTTAAATACATTTCTTTTGTGTACTTGGAATCTGTAGGAGTGCAGGAAAGTTTCATTTAGTCTCGCTAGGTGTTGCATTGATATTTTTATATTCTGTTTGGGTCATATTTTTTTATACTTTAAATATATTTTTTCTCCATTTTTTTCTCTATTATGGTTTTTGAACTTACTGTCACAGTATTTGCAGCGAAACAGCTAAACAAGGTCACGGACCTCCGGCTAATCAATTTTACAAACTCTGCATTTTTATTTCGCGCTGCAATTTTGTAGTCCAATCTCAAGTATGCCAAAGCTGCACGTGGATAAGTTTAGCATATCTCAATGCTCATCCTTGAAGCAATTCGAGTTGGAGGAATATTGACTGTCTTCAAGAATCACGTTTTCTGCAAACAACTCCAGGTCCCGGTTCCCTCTTCCAACTTTCAACTTATATTTGTGCTGGGCCGTTCTCAGCCTGTACTGTGTGCAGTAATACCACCAAAATATAGAGAGATTTTTTTAACAGCTTTTCTGATTTTATGACTGAAATTTTGCCTAAATATGATCATGTTTTAATAGTTGGTGATTTTAACATTCATGTATGTTGCCCTAACGAATGGTTTGCTTTGGATTGTTTAAAAATCTTGTTCAGTCTGTAGAAGGTCATACACATTAGCAGGTGCACACCCTGGACTTTGTTTTATCTTACAGTTTATCTGTTTTTGATTTGGAAACTGGGGATGCAGTGTTTTCTGATGTTTTTGTGCTTCTATTTAAGTACTGCTTGCAGGTTGAATTTGATTTTTTATTGCCTGTCATATTCTGTGGCCTTGTTTTGTCCATTTCTCTCCGGTTCAGCAATATTGATACTCGTTTCAGTTTTAGGTGAAAGCACAAGACTTTTTAATTTTATGTTTGCAATAGATAATTATACAAAGGAGTCTAGTTGGTATTTGAGGTATTTGAAGTATTTGAGCTCATACTGTACTATTTAGGTATTATAATCACAAAATAAATTTGTGACTAGAAAAACTAAAACAGACATTTTTCTCCCACATATCTTCTCCCTCCCAGAGAATAAATAGAATTGTTTTCTATTTGTGTTTAATTTTTTTATTCAGCAAATACATCTCCTGCAAAGAATTATTACATAAAACAAATTTATTCATTCAAAATTAAAATTTATCACTTATGACAGGTGAACACAATACATGTAATTTGATGGCAAAGAGAAAGAAAAACATTGAAGAGACATAGTACTGTGCTGCTGCAGATACACACTGTTGGTTGCCCTTTTGAGACTTACCTAACCACCTGCAACTGATTCTGACCACCTTACCATGCTGCTTTCTGTCTAACAAAGGTCAGAGCAGACTCCAGATGCAACTTTTCTTAGCTGGGCCAAGACTGCTGATAAGAATAAAGCCACAGCAACAGGTCTTGGGTGAGTTTGGGGCATTTTGCACTTTAAGGCTCAGATTGAGGGCATAGCAAAATAAAACACAAAATGCAATGAAGGTCATGTTGGGAGGCATCCGTATCAAAGCTAAGAGGGAGAACTTTGACCAGAACGGTGCTGACTGAAATCCCCAACCAATAAAGAAGTCTAGGGTCAGTTTATAAAGGCTTGGGTTGTTATTGTTATCTTATCAGATGTTCTGACATTTTCTCAGGAAAGGAGCATATATCTTTAACCAGGAAACATTATATTTCTATCCTATTTTTAAAAAATATTATTCTTCCCTGCTGAATTAAGTGTTAAAGACTTTTGACAATAAATCTCTAAATTAAATTGCAGTATTTTTGTCAAATTATCCATTCAAACCAATTTAAGCAAAAGGCAAAGTATTTAATTTACAATGCTTTGCAAAAGTATTCATACCCCTTGAACATTTTTTTCACTACAAATATATGTGATAGATCAGCACACTAAAGCTTCTTTACTTAAGTTTTGCAACTTATTTGCAGACCATTTTGGATCCTACACTTATTACGTTCATGTGTTCATTTCATGTGTTTACATGTTTGTGCTGTTTTTTGTTCCATGCCTGCCTTTATATGTTTCCTGTTTCCTGCACCATTTACCAAAAGAAACTGCTCGTCAGCCGAAGAGCTTTTATGACAATAAATTCTGGCAGTAGTGCATATTATATGTTGAAGAAAAGGTTTCAATTTTGTTAATACAATACAAATTCTGAAAAGTGTGGTGTGGATGTGCCTTCAGCCCTTCTGAGTCAATATTATGTTGAACAACCTTTTACTTCCATTAGAGCAGTGACTCTTTCGGGAATGTCCCTACAAGCTTAGCACATCCAGAGAAATGTTGTCCATGCCTCTTTTAGGTGAAGCCCAGTCAGACTGGATGAAGGGTGTCTGTAAGAAGCTATTTTCAAATCTTGCCACATATTCTTAGTTAGACTTAGGTCTTGACTTTGACAGGATAAATCTAACACATGCATATGCTTTGATCTAAATCATTTTATTGTACCTTTGGGTGTATTTTTTGGGTCATCCCGCCGGAAGGTGTGTGCCTCAGTCTCAAGTCTTTCATAACAGGTTTTCTTCCAACATCCCATTATCTCTGACCAGCTTCCCTTTCCTCGCTGAAGAAACGCATTCCAACAACATGATATTACCACCACTGTATTTTATAGTAGGGGTGGTGATGTCCAGTGTTAGTTTTACCTATGCAAAATGCTTTGCATGTAAGCCCAAAAGCTCAGTTTTTTTTCATGTGATCTGAACTGTGACCACCTTCATCCACATTTGCTCCAGTTTTTTCTTGGTTTCAGGGAAACTGTAAATGTGACAAATTGCAGTTGTTTGCACTTGATTTGATTTGGGGATAACAAGAGTAACGACAACTAAGTCCACACTTTTTTATTTTTCTGTTTCCACTTCACAACTCTGAGCTTTCTTGTGTTGCTCAGTCAAATAAAATCCCAATAAATTACGATAAGATTTGTCATTGCCATGACATTACCGTGACAAAAAGTTGAAAAATTCAAGGGGCATGAAGCCCTTTGCAAGGCAGAGTAAACCGTAATATTTATGACGTTTGTTTCAACTGGTTCTTTTAAAAAAAAGTGCTCTTGTGGAATATTTCTACACATTTCACCAAGCCTCTGTCCCACTTTGAATTCTTGGAAACATTAGGATCTGCAACATAGTTTGAAATAAAGCTTGGGGCATTTTAAACATGACCACACAGAACTGATTTAATGGGCCCCACAAAGACATCCTCTGCTTGTTAGGAGTTAACCTGGTATGTGAATAGTCTGGATGGTCTCAGTGTGCCAAGTGTGTTCCAGTATTCAGACTCAGACTGTGCAGATTAAAAGTAACAATTTGTCGTGGATTGGCTGTAAATTATGCTTCAAAAGAACAGCTGCAATCAGCAAGGGACATTAAAGAATCAGATGGCGGTTTAGGTTTTTGCAGTAATCACACAGTGAAGGATATTAAATTCACACATGTGGTCTGCATGGTTTCCATAGCAACAGGTCATTCTGCCAGGAAAAGGGATGCAGAAAAGAAGTTGCTGAAAAACTTCCTGAGATTTGCAGCTTTCTCTGTTGTCTCTGTCCACGGTGGTGTCTTGTATTTCTTTATAGCTTAATCCACTCGCTGTTATTCTTCCTCCAAGGAACACACACATCAAGCACTGGCAGTTTTCTGTTTCAAATTATCTCAAACAGCTCATCTTGAGCCCCATTTGTCTGTAGATCATAGTCTGCTGACTCTTTAATCTTTTTGATTTGCCCTTCATGCAGCGTTGATAATCAAACTCCCAAGCTCCTTCTTCACTTTTAGTGACTAAAAAGAAGACTAAGTTGCTACATAGCAACAGAGTTGGTACTGAGGACCTTTTCTTTTCATTCGTTTCGACTGATGCTTCTTTTGGAAAATTGAGCTGTCCAGGGTTATCCCTTTTCACCGTGTCAGTCCCTGTAATGAGCAGTGTAGATTTTAAACATTTAATGATGCAAGTTTTTTAATAATGCCTCAACCAATTATTTATGTATCTTAAATAATTAAGAATCATTTGATGGGGTAGTTAAATATTTGTCACAGGTAAAGGTGCTGATATAGATTGCTGAACATGATCAAATACATTTGCAGCACAAACTAATACCATCGATTTACAACAACGGTCTGTAACATCATCAGGAGGCTGGTGTTAAACAGCCTGCAACAATGTTCCATATTTGGTTTTGTCAGATAAACATACAGTGCCTTTCATTATTCATGGCACCCCTGGTAAAGATGTGTAAAAAGCCTTAAAATCCTAATAAAATAATTATAAAAGAGAAAATTTTGAAAATTCAACTTTCAGCTTGTGTTTATTTAAAATGAGGAAAACTCCCACGTTAAGAAAAAAATGTTTAACACAATGCTTAATACCACACCTATTCACTTCGATGGTTTTAATATATCATCTTTTAATTCCTGTTTCCATTTGGTTTGAATATGATATGAAACAGAGGCACATTTTTAAATTATATTAATTAATAAACTGGGAGTTCTGTGATTTTCCTAGTGTTGGTCAGGACTATGGCCAAAGCACTTTGGATGAGCTGCAGGTGGCTGTTTTTTTTTTTATTTTGTTTAAATGCCGTTACCAGACCTGTGACCTATGTGAATATCATTTTAACAATCTAACCTAATAAAAAAAACATTTTGCTGGTTTAATAAGAAATCTATCCTGCAATGTTTTGAAAGTGGTTGTAGGTTGTAGATTATTTATTAATAGATTTTTTGGTTGTTCAAGTTCAAGTTTGAGTCTAATCAGAAAATATGACGAACCCTATCTTGCCCTCAAGTTCACGGTTAATATAGTCTGAAATGAGGAAAGACCAATTTGTGTTATATGTCTAAAAACTGTGGCAGCAGATAGCAGATAACAGAAAACAAGCAAATTAAGGTGGCACCAGAGCCAGGGACTTAAAAAAGCTCAACAAGCTGATAAAGAAGGCTGGCTCTGTTCTGGGGACTCCTCTGGAACCTCTGGAGATCATTGTGGAAAGACAGATTCTTCATAAAATGAAGAAAACTATGGAGAACCCTGAGCATCCTCTTCATGACACTGTCCTACAACAACAGAGTGTCCTCAGTCAGAGGCTTCTTCAGATCTGCTGTAAGACGGAGCGCTACAGGAGATCCTTCCTGCCCACAGCCATCAGCATCTACAACGGCTCTTTGAAGAAACCTTCATAATGAGCTACAACAACATTTAATTTCCCTTTGGGATTAATAAAGTATTTTTGAATTTAATTGAATTGAATTGAATTGAATTGAATTGAATTGAATTGAATTGAATTGAATTGAATTAGGTTAACAGGNGAAACCTTCATAATGAGCTACAACAACATTTAATTTCCCTTTGGGATTAATAAAGTATTTTTGAATTGAATTGAATTGAATTGAATTGAATTGAATTGAATTGAATTGAATTGAATTGAATTGAATTAGGGTAACAGGTCCAGGAGGGAAACCAAGACATTCCTGTCCCCAGTGATATTTTCCAGCTCATTCTGGGAAATTTCAAGGCATTCCTCACATTGAAGGAGGTCCAAGCCAAAGTTAAACAAAGCTGTACAAAGTAGTTAATAGCATTGCATAGATTTTTATTCATTTATTTTTTGTTAAACTGAAACAAAGAAAATGACTTATCAACCACTGTGTTCTACCAGTTTGTTTGCACCTCCAGCAAACCTTTACAGATAAGTATTTTGGTCCAGTTCTGGGTCTAGCCCTGGAACTCCTCCGTGGAGGTAGTACCCAGAAAACCTCCAAAGTGAGACATTCAGATCAGAAGACTCCTTTTAATGTGGAGGAGCAGCAGCTCTACTTGAAGCACCTCACATTTCAGCCACTCTATGGATTGAGCTCATTTTAGTCACCCTAAACTCATTCTGTGCTGCATGTTGATGTAGATGATTGCACTATTGCAACAAGAAGAAACGATTTAAATCCCTGATGGAATCTTTTTCAGTGGAGCTTTTATGATCTCTCAAGGTACTTTGGCTTCCTATCATTATCCAAATTATTTTTTCAAAGGTGCCTTTCAGGGCACACAAGGTCACCTCAAAAAAAGTAAAAAGCAATAAAAGTAAAAACAAAATTACTTAATTTGTCATACTAAAATAAACTTAAATGTGTGCTGGTTCTAAACACCACTTCCCAGTAGGGAATAAATATAATTAATCTGAATCAGGTTTATTGCCAAGTTCGTACATACAACAAACAAGGAATTTGACTCCGGTACACTTTGCTCTCTGGGTTTCTTTTTTTTTGTTTGTTTGTTTCTTGTTTTTTGCGTTATGAGATATATTCTGCATATATCTTTATGTCCTTAAATACATATATACAATATACACATATACAAGGTGGAATTGCGACTTCAGTATGAGGTTGTTTGGTACTCTATTAAATGCTCACCAGAGAAACAGCCTGGGGGAAGAAACTGTCTCTGTGGTGGCTGGTTTTAGTAAATTAAGAATCAATTCCAGTCATGCATCAAAGTACTTATTTTTTAAATGTAGCTTACTTTAGGCTCAATCAATGTGCACCAACGTCTCAAGCATACTTTGCTATGATGAAAATTACAGACCTCTCTCATCTTTCTAAATAGGAGAACTTGCACAGTCAGTGGTTGACTAAATACTTTTTGGCCCCACTGTAATTCAACCATGACAATTACTAATATTATCGATGTTATTTTGTTATTTATTATTTTATTTTGTAAGGATTCAGCAATCGCTTTATATCCGGTTCTTTCTAAATGTCACCAGCTTTTTGGCCTTCCCTGCAGCAAATCAGGACGCGCAATATTTCTGAAGAAAAGAGAAAAGGGAAGAAGATGGAGTCGAACATTGGAAACATCGGTCTCCTCCCATTTGGCATCCTTGTTATGGGAGCGCAGCTGTCTTTGTTTTTGTAAAATCCCAAAAAACTTTAAAAACTTTGTATATTTTTTACTGGAAAACAATTGATGAGGAAAACAATTCCAAGACTTAGAGTTCATGTAGGTGTGGGTCACTCATTAGCACATAAACACTGATGGTCAAAGTGAAGTTCCGAACTGCAACTTTGCAAGAAAGTATTTGGAGTTGGAATTACGAAATGTTCATAAATATTTACAGTGAGTAAATCCATTTCACAAAATACATTCCCTGACCGGGAATCGAACCCGGGCCGCGGCGGTGAGAGCGCCGAATCCTAACCACTAGACCACCAGGGATGATATACCTCTGTTTAGAAATGCCCGGGAAGTAAGAATGCAGCTTTCTTTATGGTAGCCACCTGCTTGCTTTTGTCCGAGCTACCAGGACATTGGATCTGGCCTACAAATGTTTCTGTTTAGCCATGATAAAGCTGCTCTGGTTCCATAGCAATTTTCGTCGTATTTATCGGCAAGATTATAACGGCTCTGAATGTTTTATTCTAATCTAGCTTTATTTAGATGTATCTATATTTTTCTAGTGCAGTAAGTGTTTATTATATTTAAGAATGGGGTCACTAGTTTTTATTAGTTATTATTATTTTAATAATACTAGGTTTAGTTTAGGTTTCATTAGTTCTAGTGCTTATTTTAACGTATTTCCATACTTCAATTGGTCTCTTTTTATGTGTAGGATTCAAAAAGAGTCAGGGTATTCATTCAATGTTCATTAAATTACGAATGTAAGTATCTCAACCGTAGAAACCATTTTCAAAATCTGGTTCAATTCCATTTAATTGTAACTGAGTCCTGTGGAAAAAATTCACTCCTCATCAGTTTAGAAGGCTTAAATGAAGGGCATGTTATGTTTTATAATCTTAGTTGGTCTTACCCAGTTTTATAAACACACCGTACAGTTTCAGTCAGCTATAGTTCTTCCCTTTTAATTACACTTTATATTTATTTCAAGTAACTAAAGTTTATTCAATTAACTCAAGTTTTCTCCATTTCAGGCCAGTACAGTAATTCTCTTAAGGTGCATTACATCTTGTGTTAAATTTGAGTCTAATTTGATCATTCTGAACCTGACTGGAAAAAGTCCAAACATCTGTTAAAATCCTGTTTTGAGAGGAGAGATTGTCCCTTTCTGGCACTTCCTTTTTTGTTTCATCATAAATAACTGACCTAATATTATTAGGGTACTGTTCAGGATCAGACCTGCTCTTGTAGTCTCTAATTATTATTGTGGCAACCCTTACGTGGCATATAGATAATATCTTATTTAATAAATAACACTGAGCAACAGACAGTTTAAAATGTTTTTACCCTTCAAGCAGGCAGTCCATGGCCTGGTCAGGACCAGTTTACCTCGTCTGAACTGTTTCCCCAGACCTAAAAACTCAAAATTCCAATTAGTTTCATATCAGAAAACTATTTAAATTAAATGTACCCTGCCACATATACCCTAATTTTTTTTTACATAAGATGAAACAGTCATTCATTTCACAAAAACAGACAAACAAAATGGAAAGACATTGGCCACATAAAAGTTTGATTACCCTGTAAAACCGAATTTTAGAGTGGAACCACTTTGTGTTACTTAATGGTTAAAATAATTTCTTAACCTTTTCTGGTGAATCGACAATTATTCCGGGACCCAAACAAGCTCCATCAAACTGTTGTTTTAACTTGTTAAAGCGTCTTTGTGGGGGAAACTTGCTAATATGTTTCTCCTCCCTGTCTCCAAGCCTGCTCCTAGAGAACAAGCAGGGAGCTCATTTTCTAGAGATGTCTCAGTCATTCTCTCACTTCACACACACTTTCACACACTCTGGCCTACCAGGCGGTACAGCACCGTTTCCGGGTCCAAATGAGAGCTTATTTCGTTATCTCTCAGACACCAAAGCTTATTCGCAGTAGAGTTTATTCAGTGAGCGAGGGTCTGTTAGCTTAGCATGTAGCAGTCAGAGTCCGTCAGTGTAATGTGTCCCCCGTCACTTCTGTCAGCTCACTGTTATCGACTCACACAAATTCACACTGGCCAGTTGATGTTACACTTTTATATTTATACAGCTGTTTACTCAAAAAAGGGGCCATCAGCTTTTGAATTTTTCTTATGGAAATATTACGAGAGCCATTGAAACTCAAGACCCGCTCTCAGCGGCGCTTTCGGGTTCTTTAAGAGAACTGCAGGACCTTGAAACCATGCCGAGGATGCGCATCTATCTCTGCGTCTTTACACAGAAGGAAGTAAACAGCTTTAAGGACTTTTAAGAAGTCAATTGAAACCTAATACTTCCCCTTGGCGGCGCTTTCAAGTTCTTTAAGAGAACTCAGGACCTTGAAACCTAGCTAAGTATTAGCGTGCCTCATTCAGGGAGGTCGCTTTTATATTGCGTGCGAGGGAAAACTATCTTCCCTTGCATGCAATAAAGGAACTTCAAACCTTCTCCCCTAAACTTTAGTCTTTTTTAGAAGAATGTACCTTTCTTCCAGGGTTGTGGTTTAACCCCTTAGCCAGCGCGGAGCCACCGAGGGTAGATCCCCATAGCAGTCCTTCAGCAGAGCCCGCGCAGCCAGGGCCTCAGGTGGGTGACAGTACGTAGAAAGCATGGTCCTAGATCCCAGCCCACAGGTCACCACCAACCCATCTGCATTTCTAACAGATTTACCCCTCGTTCAGCAACATACCCGCTGAGAAGCCAACTCTGGTAATTGGCAGCTCCATAGTCAGAAACGTGGCACTAGAGACACCAGCGACCATAGTCAAATGTCTGCCAGGGGCCAGAAGGGGCGACATCAAATCCTACCTGAAACTGCTGGCTAAGGATCAGCGTAAATACAGTAAGATTGTTATTCACGCTGGCGGTAATGACACCCGGTTACGTCAATCGGAGGTCACCAAAGTTAGTGTTGCTTCGGTGTGTAAGTTTGCCAAAACAATGTCGGACTCCGTAATTTTCTCTGGTCCCCTCCCCGATCTGACCAGTGACGACATGTTTAGCCGCATGCTGTCATTCAACCGCTGGTGATGTCCAGAAAACAATGTGGGCTACATTGATAACTGGCGAACATTTTGGGGAAAACCTGGTCTGATCCGGAGAGACGGTATCCATACCACTTTGGATGGAGCAGCTCTTCTATGGGGTAAGAACGCTGTCAAAAACAATGTGTTTGTAAAGACGGAAATGTGTGCATATTAGTCAATAGTTGTGCATAAGTAAAATCCAAAAGAGGTATTGTATATTTTCTCTATAAGAATACAAAATAAAATGTTACAGCTTCAAGAAATTACAAACACAAAGTTCAAGTTTACAGTTGTGGTTTATTCTTTATGAATACAATATGCTATAACAATTTGTAAATACGATTTTGTTTCTATGAGAATACGAATTTACGTCAGCGACTTGGCGTCGCGTGATCTCAGGCTGGTTAGTGGAGCACAGTTAGTCGATTCGCGTTGCGCATGCGCTGTCACACTCCTCACATTGTTTTTGACAGCGTTCTTACCCCATACTCTTCTTTCTAGGAATCTGGCCGAATTTATTAGTTCTCCAAAACTCTGACAACCCAGGGTTCAGACCAGGAAGCAGGGTCGTAGTTTAACACTCCTCTCTGCAGCTTCTGTACTGCTACCCATCCATTACCCTATTAAGAGAGTGTCTCGTCCACGGCCAAAATTTAATTGATTAAAAAATAATCTAAAAGGAGGAAATCAGGAAAATCTCATAAAAATAAACACAACTCAGACCGAAAACAAAAGTAAAACAATTAAATGTGGCTTACTGAACATAAGATCTCTCTCTTCTAAGACATTGCTAGTTAGCGACCTGATTTGTGACAATCAGATTGATTTATTTTGCCTCACAGAAACCTGGCTGCAGTAAGAGAGGATTATGTTACTATAAATGAGTCAACTCCTACTAATTATTAAAATTTTCATTCCTCAAAATACTGGGCGAGGAGGAGGAGTAGCAACCATCTTTCAGTCCAATTTATTGATTAGTCTCAGACCAATCAATAGCTACAACTCTTTTGAATATTTAATCCTTAGTTTTCCTCATCCAAATTGCAAAGCACTAAAACCACTTCTGTTTGTTGTTTTGTACCGTCCACCAGG
>JAHUTJ010075878.1:0-14256 GCA_036250325.1 Characodon lateralis | reverse complement strand
GTAACCACCAACTCCAAAAAGCAGAAATCCTGTTATCAAAAGTCCAAATATGTACACATTTTCTACGTCCGCGACCGACATTGTAGTCAGGCACACAATCTTCCCCTGCTGCCAAGAATCCATTGTGTTTCCAGAGAAGAACGTCCCGCCTGGACAAGAGGGTCTCCTTTACCCTGTTTTCCCGCAGGAAAAAAACATTTGACCAATTACGTTGAGAGTCCAGCTGACCAAATCCATAATTTACAAGTTTTTAGGATATGCAAAGCGAGGCTCTGAAAAAAATATAGACAAAAAGCAGAAGAAGGGATCAGCAGGGAGGGAGGGAGGGAGAGAAAATGCGTGTGTCTTCCACCGAGAGCAAGAGCCTAGGCATGATAGTCACTAGCCTCTCCAATGCTATAGCCAGTGACTACTCTCCTCATTTGTCAGCGCCGGCCTCTCAGTTACCGGCTCAGTAAAGCTCGAAGACACCTTAAAATTAAAAGTATCCAAAACTTCTAACTCCCTGAAGGGCCTGAACTATTGATGAAAAGCAGATTACGTTGGGCCTTCAGAATAAAGCTCTCAGATGATTCCTAAAATAAACGTCTTGGTCTTTCATCCGTTAGATTAATTAGAAAGTTGCTCCAGAATTCAATATAACTGCTTTATCTTTAAAAATGTACCTCTGTCAGGGTGGACCAAGCTGGAGTCATCTGCAAGCAGGATGGGATCTTCAGAGTCAACTGTATGGACTGTCTGGACCGGACCAACGTGGTTCAAGCTGCCATTGCTCGAGTGGTGATGGAGCAGCAGGTAGGAGTTTTTCTACGATTTTTAAGTTCTCCTAATATTTTCCCTGGTTCTTGTAGCCGTGACCTTTCAGTCAGAACCTCATCATGGACTGCTAAAACTCACATGGCGCTAAATAAACTAAACTGCTCTAGCCTTAGTGCTTATAAAATAACTTTTCAAGAAGCTCAAGGGTTTGGTATTCTAAAATATATTAATAGTTTTTAATTTTCACACTGCACTGGTCCTTTTCTTCAACTGTTTTTATCTGGTTGGCTTTTTTGGTTAAAATTTCTTTCCCCTAAAAGACATATTTCATCATATTATAGCGCCAAAACAACTAGAAGTCACCACAATATATTTTCTCCTGCTTAGTATAACATTTCTTTCTGTTTGGAATATTTTAAACTACAACCAGCACCTCTGTGATGCAGCTGCCTGCAGGCTGCTGAGCTTAGCAGATGCATTTTATTTTTAGGTGCTCCAAACACAGAAAGTGGGTTCTAGAGAAGTGGTGCAGACTGGTTGGTATCTCAGTTTCCTATGGTAACCAGGAAGGAAACAGGCAAGGTGTAGCTTGTTACGCGGGATGAGCATAGACGATTAATATGACGAAGATGGACCGTATTGTGTTATGATTGAGCTAATTCAGTGCCGTCGAGAATCAAACCCAGATTCTCAACCTGAGGGGAAGGATGAGAGAAACGGTTGGGCTGTTTGTCCACATGTTTGTATTCATATTTAAATGACACAGCAATAAAAGAAACTACAAAGTAATAAAAAAATCCCAGTCACTTTTCCATTTAGTTAGGCCTGCCTGCTGCTGTTCATTCACAGCTTCCACCTCGTCTGCTACAGCTGAGCTTCCATGTTGGGCAGGTTTCAACTGGTTGGCTCCCAGTCTGTTAGGTCTCCATGCTATTGATGTCCTGCTGCATTTTTCCCAACTTCCTCCTCCTCACTGCCCAGGGTAGATGTTCTTCGTATTTGGGGTGGGGTAGTATCGCCGATACAAATAATGATAATTAGTAATAATTCATTTTGTGATTTTGTTTTAGGTAGTTGATTATTTTTATGACAAAACAAAGGACAAAGATTTTATGGACATAAACATGTTTTTATTAACTAACTACAACAATATTTAAAAATGTAACAGTTTAAAAATACTAAAAATAATTCCTTTATCCATGACTCTTTGTGAATTATCCTGGTGAAATAACAAAATTATTAAGATAATTAAGTCTGTAACTAATCTGCATGTAGCCTGAATAGGAATACTAAATTTCCTTCAACAGTTAACACAAAATACTTATTATATTCAGCCATATTCATATTTTATATCTTTATGTAGGGGTATACTCTTGAGTTCAGTTTGAGATTGAATGTATGGCAGAGCAGAGAGAGGTGCTGTTTGCACAGATGGAGAGAAGATGCACTTGACTGAACTCTGAAGAATTTGCTGCACGTATAGAAGAGAATCTGAAGCTAGAGTATCGATCTCGCCACGCTAGTATTGATCCGATATCGACTTGGTATTGATCCTGTTATTTGTATCGATCTGCCCACCACTACATCATACGAGGTCACATTAAACTGGGTTGCTGTCGATACTTTTCTTTTGGATGGTCATTGTGTTTTGCATCTATGCCTGAATCTTCAGCAACTTTCAGCTGCATGCTCGACTTGATTGTTTTTACATGTTTATCAACTTTTGTCATAAAGTTGTATAAGAATATTATCTGCTCCATGCCTGAACTCAGTGGAGGTGAAAACGTGTAAAAATCATGAAATATGCCCTTTAAAGCTAGTTTTCTCGTGTGATCACCTCAATCCTCTGTTCTCCCTGCAGCTGAAGAAGCTTGGTGTGATGCCTCCAGAGCAGCCTCTGCCTCTCAAATGCTACAGGATTTATCAGGTCATGTGGGCCAACAACGGAGACACCATCAGCAAACAGTACGCAGGAACTGCAGCCCTCAAGGTAGCATCATTTCCAAGTTCACTAGTTTTCTTTTCAGTTTGGTGAAATTATTTCTTTTCAGCAGTGATTCTGAAGCTTTCGACACAACTGAGTAAAGGTTATATCGCCGTTGTCTTCACAAGCTTTTCTGTCACAAGTGTAGAGAATGAACAACTGGTGGTTTGTTCTGGTTTAGGGAGACTTCACGAGGACAGGGGAGCGGAAGCTGGCCGGCGTGATGAAGGATGGCGTGAACTCTGCCAACCGCTACTATCTCAATCGTTTTAGAGACGCTTACAGACAAGCAGTCATTGGTATGGGAAGTCAGACTGATGCAATGAAAACTCTTGCATTGGAGTTCTGTGCATTTGATTAATCTGCGCCTCCCTGCAGATCTGATGATGGGTTTGCCTGTGACGGAGGACCTCTACTCCATCTTCAGTAAGGAGAAGGAGCACGAGGAAAAAGAAAAGGAGAGCCAAAGAGGAGCCCAGGAGCAGGTCAGCCTTCTGTTGCAGACCTACATGCAGCTTCTGCTGCCGGACGATGAGACGTTTCATGGAGGGTGGGCTCTCATCAACTGTGACATGAGGTTAGTCGTCAGTTCTCCTGCAGGAGCTTCTGCTGATTAACCAACCTGACGGGTTCACGGATCGATGGATGTAGCAGTGAGGAGCTAAATTAATCTAGATTAATATATTAGAAAGTCAATATCCAGTCTAAATCTATCAGATGTAACTGAAGGAGGAAATATTTCCTATTAAATATCAAAACAAGGAATGAAAATGTTTTGGTTTATGAAAATTAAGATTAATCAAATGAATTTAAGTTGTAGCTACACTGTTTTTAAGGTCTATTTACATGATTCATAACGTGATTTTTGCATGTTAATTTCAAGGTTTTCTTGACTCCCTCTCCCAGATGCTTTCAGTCATTTCTTTGTGTTAAAATCAATAATAACAGTAATAATAATAATAGAATTGAATAGAAACGTTCTATATCAATTTATGGCAAATATTTCCACATGGGTCGGGCTTTACCTGCAAAAGACTATACCTGCAGACTTTAGGGAAGGACGGATGGATGGATGGATGGATGGTCAGGCTAGTAGATGTATGGCAGGACAAACAGATGGATCGATAGTTTATGGACAGATTGATGGATGCAAGGACAGATGGACTAAGAAATTAACTCCTGCAACGTTAGAAGCCAGATGCAGGCCAGATGCATCTAGGAATCAGTTACAAGTACATTTGAATTTGTTACAATTCGTTGGATTTTTCATCAAGATATAATAAAAAAGTGATGGGGGACTAACAGCAGTGAATAACCAATAAAATGTAAATGCAGTGCTTGTTTTTGGACATGAAATTTAAGGTTTTTATTACATTTTATTTGTTTTATATTATGTATTTTAAAACTTTGTTTTCGGTTTATTTTGGTCTTTTACTTTAGTTTTACTATATTCCTTATTTCTTATTTTGATTTTTTTTTCAAGGGCAGAAGAGAGATTTTCACAGTTTTAGGGAGACCTGAGTGGTCGAGACGGTGCTTCACGAATCCCTGATTGGGTCAAGAACAAATGGAAATGCCTACGGATCAAATAGGAATCAGTTATGATACCCAAGCATGATGTTTTGGATTGGGGAGTTCGGCACCAGAATTGGATCAGCTCAAAACTTTTGCCATGAATTTCAGATGGCTCAAAAATGCAAGAACCAAGAATGGAATACGAATCAGTTATAATGACGTAATGACATAGCTGTAACTTGGCTTTAGGGTTGAGGAAAAGCAGAACCAGTTAAGAACTGGTTGTACTGCCAACCCCTGCTGAGCACTAGAACCCCATTTGGTGGAAAAGCACATCCATGGCATTTAAAAAAAAACTTTGTGAAAAGAGATTAATGCTTGTGTTTGCGTGTGCTACATGGAGAAAGGGCTCAGTTAGTCGTTTTTTATCCTCCAGCCTCATTGATGCAACCAACAAAGATGTGGATGTGCTGCTGCTCCTGTCAGATAAAGCCTACTACATTGCTTAGTAAGTCTGATCTAAATTCCATATTTCATTTTGTGCGTGCTGTATAGAGTGACTTACACCTCTCGTTATTTTGTTTCAGCTATGATGACGAGGCAGATAAAGTCAACCAATACCAGCGTCTGAACTTGGTGGGTTTGGAAAAGATTGAAATTGGTGAGGAGTTAAACTCAAAGGAGAAGTTCTTGCACACTCACTGAGTCACTCAACACTTCCTGAAAGTGCTTACAGCTTCTCAGAAACCTGTTAGCAAAGATCCTCACTGAATATGATTCATGAAATAACTGCAGATTAGTAAAAAATGGGTGTTATTGCGATTGTGTGTTGGCTTGCAGGTCCTGAGCCCACTCTGTTCGGGAAGCCCAAGTTCTGCTGTATGCGTTTGCACTACAGGAATCAGGAAACTAGTGGCTACTTCCACACCCTGAGAGCGGCAACGCGGAATCCAGAGGACGATGGAAAGGGTAACACAACAACCAGTTTGATTTTCTCCAGCAACAAACATGGCTGACCTCTGATGACTTGTGTTGTGACATTTTTCAGATACGCTGCAGTGCATAGCTGAGATGCTCCGCATAACGAAACAGGCCACGGGGTTGGACCTGCTTGTGGTGGAAAAGAAGCTTGAAAGGCGAGTACTAATTTGTGAATATTAATACAATGAAAAAGTATCTATAATAGTTCCTTCACATTTTGCTGTGTTACAAACAGTGTATTTTATTGGTAAAAAGCGCAGTGTGATTATAAAGTAGAAGGAAATGGATAACTCAGTCAGATTGGATGGATGTATCTAGACGTATGAATCTGCTGTGGTCTGCAGCCGTCCATTGTAGCTCTGGCTGTATGTTTAGGCCCGTTCTACTGCTGGATGGTGGACCTTCCCCTCAATCTGCAGTCCTTTTTGCCTCCAGTAGGTTTTCTTCCAGTATTGCCCCTCTTAACGCCATCTTCCCCCAGCTTTCCTGTCCCTGCTGAAGAAAATTATTCCCACAGCATGATGCTGCCACCATCCTTCTTCAATGTTTGCGGTCTCCTACATGGCTTTTGGCAAACTGCAAGCAGGACTTCTTATGGCCTTCTTTCAACACTGGCTTTCTTCTTGTCACTCTTCTATGAAGGCCAGGTTTGGGGGGTGCACGACTAAAGGTTGTCCTGTGGACAGATTTTCCCACCTGAGCTGTGGATCTCCGCAGCTCCTTCAGAGTTACCATGGACCACTTGGCTGCTTCTGTGAATATTGCTCGTCTCGCCCCTTTAGGACTTTATTTAGGGGTATTCCCGCAGCATGATTCCACAGTTTCTAAAGAAAAAATTAAAACCATTTATTTCTCCTTCTACTTGATAAGTATTTGCTACTTGGTTTTGGTCTATAAGATAGTTATTACATTTTTTTTCCAAGGCACTTTAAATGCCTTTCACGGTGGCGCAGTTGGTAGCACTGTTGCCTTGCAGCAAAAAGGTCCTGGGTTCGATTCCCGGCTGGGGCTCTTTCTGCATGGAGTTTGGTGTTCTCCCCGTGCATGCGTGGGTTCTCACCGGGTACTCCGGCTTCCTCCCACAGTCCAAAGACATGCCTGTTAGGTTAATTGGTCTCTCTAAATTGCCCTTAGGTGTATGAATGAGTGTGTGCGTGTTTGTTTGTGTGTTGCCCTGTGATGGACTGGCGACCTGTCCAGGGTGCACCCCGCCTCTCGCCCATAGGCTGCTGGAGATAGGCACCAGCTCCCCCGCGACCCTCTATGGAATAAGCGGTAGAAAATGACTGACTGACTTTAAATGTTTCCCATCTTGCTAATTTGACAACAGAGCTGCTGCCAGAGCTGTGGATCACCGATGTGTTTCTGTATCTGTTCCAGGCGGCAGAGTAAGCCTCAGGAGGACATTATGGGGATCCAGAACAAACCTGCTGGTCAGGTTCCTGGGAGCTCGGGTCTTGCGCAGGGCAAAAGTTTTCTCCTCAACAAGTTCTCCTCTCTGAACCAGAAGGTGAAGCAAACCAAGACAAACGTAAACATCGGCCCCTTTAAGCCACTCGGCAAGCTGGGAAACTTCTCCAAACCAGACGTGACCGTGAACTTCCTCAAACCGACCATGCATGTCAACCTGTGGAAGTCAGACAGCAGCCTGGAGACGTCGGATAGCAAGCCCACCTCAGGAGCCCTCAAAGACATGGGTGACGAGCGCTACAAACACGACTCGGATTCGGACTCGTATAATTCCGACCCTGAGCATCCATGTTCTGGGTCCTTTGAAAAAGTGGACTATGTTCTGCCCAGCTGTGGCATTGTAGCTTCAAACTCGCGACTGGGCAGCCGCTCTCAGTCCATCGGCAGCGTGGAGCTCAACATCCCGTCTATGATCCATGTCACCGGCTGTGGGGAAAAACAGGAAGGCCTGTCTGAATTGAACGATAAATCACCTGGAGCCGCCTCATTGGCTGAGGAAGCCCTGCTGATTGACTTTGGTACACCCATCGACGCCTACTGCCACCAGTTTGTCCAGGATGCACAGACCATACCTGTTGAGGTGTTTGGAGAGCTGCCACCAGCTGGTGTCCCTCCAGCCAACCCTGCAGTGCCCATGCAAAAGAAAGCCCCTGCAGACTCAGAGCATCAGCCGGGCTCTGAGCTGCAGAATCAGCACCAGAAGACTCAGCTGCCGAGACCTTCCCAGTTAGACGTCCAAACCTCTACCTCCAGTTCCAACCTCCTCTCTGTCCAGAGGCCCAGCTCTGCGGTCTCTGGAGGCTCCCAGAAGAGTCCGAGTTCGCTGATGGAGGGCAGTCTCGGGCCCTCGCCAGCCGACAGCAACGGCAGCCGCGTGGTGTCCCCTTTTGCCAAGATCAAGAGTTCCATGGTCCAGGTGGCCAGCCTCACCCAGGCAGGACTCACCCAGGGCATCAACTACGCCGTGGCGAAGGTACAGAAGAGCCCAGAGCCAGACTCTGTAAACGAGGCCCAGGAGAGCGAGCTAAAGGCAATGTTTACACAATGCCAGACGAGGATTATTCAGATCTAGTGCTTTTCCTTGTAGCAGGATTTTATAGTCATTCGTGATCTTGAAACTTCCCATGTGGTAGCCTCAGCAGAAGGCACTTGTCATTAATAGGCCAATATATGTGCTCTTAGATTCACCTTTAAATGAGCCTTCCTACGTCAACCGAGACTCTTGTTCAGAGCAGAGAAACACATCCTCTACTCCCATCATCACAGCCAACATGTTTACAGGCACACAAGTTTGGATTTCCCCCTTTTTTTGTTTGAGCACTGATTGTTTTGTCTTTTTTTGCCACGCAACATTGCACATTGAATAATATTAATATATGTCCTCTCTTATGTGGTTTAATGGTCAATTGTGCCTCGCAGTGGAAATTGCAATAGTGGTGCGATGTTTTTGGTTTTTTCCCCTGAATACCAGTTGAGTACCAGTTGGCTTTAGAAATAGTAATAGGTCACATTTGTTGTATGTTGAGGATCCCAAATAATTAGACTGGGATTAGCAGACATTCCATCCAAATCCTAAAACACTCCATGACAGGCTTTGGTCCGGATGTGATTGAACTGGTGTGATAACCTTGAGCGAAAAAACCATGGTTTCATGGTATTAAGGGAAATATCTTTATTTCAAACAAAACCTGTAATTCCTTCTGCTGGTAAATGAATAGAACATGTTAATTATGGTTACATTAATGTTTATATAACTTTAAACTATTTTATCTTTAAAGTTAGGCTTAAAAATACACATTTAAATAACTTAAATTTAATTGTAGTGTTCTAGTTAACTAGTCAGGCTAGAGCCTGCAGTAGGACGCCAGGAAGTTAGTTTGCTGAAATAAAGTTAGTTTTCTCACAGGTGACCAGAAATATTTCCACACAGCTGAATAGGAACAGTGTAGTAGCCTTATTTTTTATACAACTGACAAGCAGTGTGTAGCAGCAGGTGGGGGGCAGGCAGTGCTGATTTACAGCTGGAGAAAACTTAGGAACTTTCTCTGGCATCTCATTAAAGGACTTTAGGCCCCAGCTAATCTACTCTGGAGGTTTTTTTTTTTTTAACTGTACAATATAAAAAATCAAAATGGCCATCTCCAGGATTTGGTAGGTTGTAGTATTTCTTGTACCATGCATTCAAACACTGCTTGAAAATAACATTTTGGCCTTTTGGGTGGACTTTCACTGTCTTTCATGCAGACACCTGGTGAAGATCTTGCATACAGTCATTGTGAGTGAACAATGAAGGCAAGATTAAAAATCAAGAAGAGAAAATATCCATTAAAAGCGTGTGCACAGGAGCTACAAATGGGAAAATAATTTAGTAAAAGTTGATCATTTCCATATAACTTTTCCCTATGATGCAAGCATTGGTTTCCAAATATTTCTAAATATTTGACTGAACAAATTAAAGCCATGAAAATCTAGGTGACTGTTAATTAATACACTCGTTGACTCTGGCTTGTTTTAGATCAGAACTGAGAAAAAAAACCCATCAAACAGTACTGGTCACATGGTATTAGGCCAAAAAATCTAGACATAATTTTAAATAATGTTTATGAATGATTATTTTCAAGCCAAAACACTAAACTTGAAATCAGACGTAACTAAAAGTGTAACTTTGGGGAATATTATAACAAATATTAAGCGAAAACCAGTAAAATAAGAGTTTTTATGAATACAATATAGTTGCACTGAGTCACTTAATGCATAAAATATGATTTCTCTGAGGAATAATAGCTAAAATAATGATTAACAGCATTAGATTTAGCTAAATGCTAGTGTTGGTGTGGACAAGACCTTCAACCAATTAGAATGGGCTGCAACTTTAAAACCAAAACCTTTTAGAACCTCTTGGTACTGGTACCAGACCCATGCCTACTCCATAGATACTACCGGTGCTGAATGAAAGCGCTCCATTGGTGCAGTCCCCCCTCATGTTCAGAGTTTTAACTCACTTTAAATGAAAGTGTTTTGGTATAAGAAGCTTCCTACATGTGATGCTAATGTTAGCAACTGGTTAGCATTAGCAGCAGCCACACCCACTCTGAATGGATCCACCATGTGCTTCATTTCATCTGCAGCCCCCCTCTAATGTTGACCCCGGGATCTTTCCAAAAATGAAGGCTTTTAGAGACATGATCTGTAGTAGTGAAGCTGGGGCCTGAAAATCCTTTTTAATGTTTGCAGGAAAATATTTTCTTTTTTTACCATTTTATAAACTGATGCCTTTTAAACCCTCAGTAAATACTTCAACTTTAGAAGTAATCCACTCCATTGATCCGGTTCTGATACGTTTACATGAACACGCTTGTTTTGATTTGCGTAATTTATTTGAACAGTTTTCTTTGCAACAATCTCTGAACCCTGAAGTTGATGACTTCCCCAGCTCGTCTTGCCTGTGATGCTAAAGCTAAACCGCGGTTAGCATTAGCATCTCGCAGGCGGACCAACGTGGTTCGTTTCATCCCAGACATGCCTCTCCTCTGTTAGCTTGTTGTAGAAATGAACCAAACGTGTTTCCGTCGATCCAAAGGGATGATACGGTTCGGGGTATTCCCCTCTGTAAAAAAGTAACGAGCTAGCCAGACGACACGCTGTACGTAGTTGATCTGAGGTAATAGGAGTGTTGTCGAGTCACTTAGACTAGTGAGCATCCTGGTTGTTAACATGTACAGTGAATAGTGTTTAACCCGAGCTTTGATTTGAATTCACTATCAGAGTTTAGGCTCGTTTCTGACGGACGACCCGTTCTGCTGAGGGTTCGGCCGAGCCCGGAGTGTAGCGTATGAGAATCAAATATGCAGGTTAAACCCTGACGCTTTATGCAGTCGCCCAAACTGAGTAAATTTGCCTGAACAGCAGCGGGATTCTATGCAGAATCTACCTTTGAACTTTATTGTGTTACATTTAGTGCACTGCTGGAAATATGTATTTAATGTGTTTCTGTTTATAGAAATGAGCTGGATTTAGACAGACTGCGCAGGTTGTGCTGCTGTTGCAGATCCCTGGATGTATTGAGGTGCAGTGAGGTTATAAACATCCTGATTGGCGTGTATTTATTTTAAATACATGTATTTAACCTTAAAGTCAGGGTTTGCTTCATCTTTTCATTAGTGTTTATCGTTGCTGTTGTTCAATATCTCCGGTTGGATATTCAAAGGCAACAGTAACTAATGGCCCCCTCCTTCCACTCTGTATGATGTTTATAATTAAAGGTGAAAGGTCGTATTGACTCCTTTTCCTTACCAGCAGCTAAAATTGGATCGACTTGTATATTTTTCTGGTTAAAACTATGTCAAGTAAGACTTAGTCTTGGATGATTTGAATTGCCACAATTCAATAAATAAGTTATTGAATAAATATTTTTATGTATCTGATCATTTAAATAAAATCGTGGTCATTTAAGGAGAATATGAAATGAGTTAAAATTGTAATTATTTAAATGTTTAAATAATTTCTTAGAAGCTGGCTGCTAACAAGTTTGGAAAGTTTGGTGGAAGTAAAAATATAACATGAAAAAAATTAATGAAATTTCAATGCATTTTGTTAAGTGTATAAAATGATTGTAGTATTTTATAGTCATGAGTTTTGTGAATTCATTTATAGTCATGATGAACTGTACCCTATGACAAATGAAATAATTATATAATTACTGAAATGATTATTTTGATGAACTCAAGTTTAATGATTTACAATTTATTCAAATGCATATTCAATGACTGATGCATTTAAATTGTATTTTTTAAATAAATAACATTAAATAATTGAATACTAAAATAATTATATTCAAGTTTTAATTGTATATTTAAATTGGCTTATTTAAAAAAAATATTTTTAACTCTGGTGAATATTTATTGGATAAATTATTTGTTTGATTGTGGCACTGCTGGCCCTCCGTAGTCCGTGGCGTCTGCAGATTGTATGTGGTGCTGCCAATTCTTCAGTGATTTGCTGCAGTGCAAAGCTTTCATGCTGAGGGTTAAAGGTGCGTTTGAACTCCGTTGTAAACACTGGAGCAGTTCTCAAGCTAAGCATGCTTGTTTCGCTTTAAGAAACAGGAAAAAACCTCAACATTCCTTATCGCTGTGTGCTTTTATTAACATGCAAAACCTGGCAGTTATGTTTGTTCAGATAGTTGCAGGGTGAGATTTATCTTCTTTCATTTTCACAAGTGCATTTCCATCCACCTCCTCCTTTAGCTGTGGTGGCCCCGTTTCTTCCAATTAGGACCCAAGATCATGACATCGATGTGCATTTAATGAAGCACATTCTCCTAGCACTGGCATTCCTGAGTGTCTGTAGTCATATTGCTCTTGTTTACCAACTAACCGTTGTCCTTGTTTTCCACAGTGTACTGAAATTGTATTGTATATTAAAGTATCCTATTTATTCTTATCTGTGCTGTGTTACGTTTTGAAAAATAAAGCTGATTCAGATTTATTACATTGATTGCAGCTCCCGGGTGGATTTAACAAATTAGAACATCAATGAAAAGTTTATTTCAGTTTATTTTATTCAAAAAGTTAAACTTCTACCCACCACACAGTTACATAGTTCCAGTTTTATTTTTGATAATTATGGGTTAGAGCTGAAATCCGCCATTTATCAAAAGATGTGAATGTTATTTAAGGCCAATTAAAAAGTTTAATACAGAAATGTTATGGTATACATAATCACAAGGATACTGCTAAAGAAGCTAGCTATTTACAGAAATCTGGAAAGTTTAGTGGAAGGAAAAAGTTTGGAATAAAAAAAAAAAAAAAAAGATAACCGCAGCCTGGAGCAATTTAAAACCTGTACAAGATTTTGGATGAGATTCTCAAAACGTGGACAGCAGCTGAAGTCTGAGCTTCACAGAGTCCAGGACGTTTTTCACCAAACATGTTTTTGGTTCAGCATTTATGTCTCCTGAACAAAAATGGGGTAAATAATTTTATCGGTCTTGTATTACAGTAATTTTTGGAGAAATTGAATTTTATGTTTTCTTTAGCTGGAAGCCAATATCAAAAGAATTGAATAAATGCTTGAAATATATCGCTTAGTGCAATGACTCCATGCAAGTTTCACTTTAAATGACAAAAACATATATTTTGTAATTTACTGAGATGCACCGTTGAAGACTGAAAACAACGCACCATTTTAAGAAAATGTGGAATATAAAGTTTAATTTTGGTCTGCAGCATTACTGTCAAAAACCAGAAGGAAGAACTTCAAAAATAGGCTCAATCAGAGCAGAATGACATCAGTGTTGTTGAGCATACAGTCTTTTACATCTTTAGTCCAAAATGAGTGCACATCTACATTTTACATGCAGCTAGGTATAGAAAAACATCTTAACTGAAGGGCACATGAAAAACCTCTTTATTACAAACATATAAACAAGTAGACATGGCTCGAATCACGGCTCGTTGCCGTTGACGCCCTTGTGCTGCTCCATCCGGCTTCTCCGCAGCATCTCGATGTTCTTGGCCCTGAGCCAGCTGTCTCTGGACAGAGAGGTCTGTCCCAGGCTCAGCGAGAGCAGCCTGCAGAGACAAAGCCACACTCAGCACCAAAAAACTCAGCAATAAATGTCTGACCAGTGAGGGTTCCGACAGCCCACCTCGACACAACCAGCATCCTGTGGAGGTCGTCAGCAGATATGCTCTGAGGGTCATCCTTCCTCATATCAACGAAGTCGTCTTCAACCGCCTGGGGAGCCAAAAACATGGCCGAGCAGTTCAAACACAATCTGACCCCATCTAACAAAGAGATAATGTGATGCAACACCTTCTAACCTTTGTCACTTCCTCTGAAATGCTGTAGTCGAGGAGGCGAGCCACGCCCAGAAAGATTCGGAACTTGTTCAGCTGTGATGAGACCTGCGGATGTATGTGGATGCTGCTGAGATATTCCTCCATGTGGGATGGAGCCACCTGAGGCTGCAGATGTATGTGGCAGTCAGACTGTGGAGACAAACAGTGAGAAACACCAATTCATGAAACAAGTTTCCACATTAAACTATCTGGATAGGAAAATAATCCAGATGTTCAGTATGTTATCCATGTTAAACATGTAAAACCAACACCAGAGGAGGCGTCAGGTTTCATCTTTCTAACACCTACTCTGCAGCACTGACTCGTCTCCACAGGCAGTTTTAAACAGCTCACACCTTGGGACATGTGATGAAAACATCTGACATGGCATCGTTAATTTAATGTTTGGATCATCAAGCAACAACCACTGAAATACTGAGCTGGACAGAGCGTAGGGCCAGTAACTGACATGACCGGATTGGCCCATTAATGGCCTTAATGCCCTATTAGTGTGATTGTTCTGACTACAACCTATAAGCCACACTGATTGACAATCAATTTCTCATATTGTTGTCTAAGGAAAAGACAACAGGGGGAAATCTTTGGCGATTAGCAAGACACTCAATAAAGGAGTGGTTCTGCAGGTGGGGACCACAGACCACTTCTCAGTACCTATGCTTTCTGGCTGATGTTTTGGTCACTTTT
>JAHUTJ010075877.1:0-14615 GCA_036250325.1 Characodon lateralis | reverse complement strand
GGAGGATCTTGCCCTATTTGATCAGAGCTGACCGCTACCTCCTGATTGAAATTGCCCCCATGCTGATCAGCATTGTGTGATGTTGAAGGATTTTGATGACTGTCAGGTGGAGACGGTCTATTTAAATCTTCAAGAGCCTGTTCTAGTAACTTTAAATTTTGATGACTGTCAGGTGGAGATGGTCAATTTAAATCTTCAAGAGCCTGTTTTAGTAAGTTTAAAAAGTCACCGTGTTGATTTATCACATTTTCACTGCTGTTGTTAACAGGAGCTGCCTCCTCCTCTGAAACATGCGCTGCTATAGGGATTTCATTGAGCCCTGCTACTAAATTCCTTATTTCATCCAGGGCAAGTCTGATTCGGTTATCCATTTATATGAGCATAAGAAAAAATCAAACAAACCAACAACAAAAAAAAAAAAAACTCACAGTGATCAGTTCAGTTTAAAATCACCTTGATATCACTGGACTGTTTCTGTAACAGAATCTGACATGCTGCCAAAAGCGTAAGGGATGAGGTTTTATTTCGACGGTCCTGTGCGGCCATAGAAACTTTCTTTCTGCGACGTTGCTGTCCGGGTCTAGATTGAATCTGTCCTACCATCAACGTTACCTCAGTAAAGAGAATGAACAACAAAAAAAAAAATAATATTGAAATAAACAAATTAAAGCTGAAAAAAAGGGAATTCAAATTAATTTAGTGGGTAAAATAAGAATTAATTGTACCGCTCATTAAACCTCTAACAAGCGTTGCTCTAGTATGCAGAGCAGAGAGCCGCTGCCTTTTGGCTGGCGTAAAATATTCTGTAAAAACAAAATAAAATAAAGTTTACCTTACGCTGCGCAGCACAGCGCTCATAAATAAACGACAATGATAGTTTTTAAAATAAGCGAGTTTTTTAAGGGGGAAGTGAACCCCAATAACTTTATTACTTGTAGGTTTATAAACGAATTTTGAAATACTATAACTTACTCCGGTGTTGAAGTACCCTTTAACGGGTCCCTCTGCGCGTTCGTTCTTATCCACAGCAACATGGAAGAATTCACAACACATTCAGAATAAATCACACGGAGACAGCTGTATATTCAAAGTACCTGGCCAGGGGAAGCTCTCAGGTGATCCGGACACACACCGAAACGACTTCGAGCTCCCCGTGGGCATGTTGCTTTTTATTAAAAACACATGAAAATGGGCTGTGCCCTGTTTACAGTTTTTCACACATGTATTCAGTTTTTTTCACACATGTAGTCACGTACACACTTTCCGGCCTACCATATTAGGACCTGTTCCTGTCCCACAGCTGCATCCCATATCTACTGATATAGGAAGGGAGTACTCTGCCAGTTAATCTTCNGTCACGTACACACTTTCCGGCCTACCATATTAGGACCTGTTCCTGTCCCACAGCTGCATCCCATATCTACTGATATAGGAAGGGAGTACTCTGCCAGTTAATCTTTTCACCTCCCTACAGTCCTCTACTTTTCCGCTTCATCACACTCAAGGCCAAGTTTGTGCAATAACAATTCTGCAGGCCACACAATGTCTTATACTAACACAGGTTATACATTCTACTTCCCACACTGTTTATGAACATAATAATAATAATGCACACACATAATATATTTCCACAACTGAGCAAGCAATTGCTGCTCAATGACCTGGCAATGTCTTAAGCCTGGCTATAGAATGAATATTTTTTGCAAATATACTACATGATTTTACAGCAGAAGGCCTGCACCAGATGCAAAAGGCAAAAGGCAAGAAAATAATCTGGAAAGGGGGGCATGGTTTGTGACTTAGATCAGCTCTTATTTTACTTACAGGAGTTCAAACAATTTTTTTATATCATGTTCGATGCACAACAATATAGACAGAGATCGAAAAAACTCAGCAACAAACTTCATTGTGCTGCTTTCAGAATGAAATGCTATTGGAAAAGATATTATTGAAAAGTTGCAACGTAAAACAATGCAAAAACAGCCTGCACTCTGAAACAAGCTGGCCAGACTAAGCCTGAAAACTCACATATACACATACTGTACTTCACGCTCTAATGCAAAATGTCACTGTCAGTTTTTTCTGTTTGTTGCCATTTTTATGTATATTGTGAAATAACTGGACAAAATGTACTTTTCAGCAAACCAACTTCCACACTGCATGTCACTCAAAGAAATACCCTTAAACCATGTGTTGGGAACATCACTAGGCTTCCAGATAATTTGGACACGAAAAATGTATTGCAACGGGTCAAGAAGAGAACCAAGATGTACTGGAATGGTCAGATTTAACCAACTATATATCCAACAAGGACCTGCAAAAGTACCACATCATCCATCACAACTGCCAAATATAATTGACAAGAGGGTCCACTTAATACAAATGCAAAGTGTTACTAATTACACCATAAAGAGTAAAAGGTGCTGCAAATACAGCACCAGATTCAGCTCTGCACAAAATTTTAATTCTCCTCTGATTATGCACTTTGTAGAGTGATTATTGTATAACAGCCAAGATTTAGGTCAAACGAATGACTGATGTGGTGGCATGACTTTTATAAAATGCTTCAGAACATTGCATACCCTCATTTATGTATATATACTGTGTATATACATAAAAATACTGGCCTCAAGCCAAACCCTAACCCTGTAATAAACATACATACCCCATAATGTGACCATACTGTGTGTGTGTTTGCGTGTGCGTGTGTGTAAACATAGAAGGACAGAGAGATAGTCAGAGAGAGAGAGAGAAACAGAGAGAGATTGACTGGTTGGCTTGTGGGACTCGTGAGGCAGCTGACAGGTACCGTGAGGTTAAGCGTGCCGCGGCTCGGGCTGTGGCAGAAGCAAAAACCCGGGCCTGGGAAAAGTTCGGCGAGGCCATGGAGAAGGACAGCTGGTTGGCCTCGAAGTGATTCTGGCAAACCGTCCGGCGCCTCAAGAAGGGGAAGCATTGCTTCGCAAACACTGTTTACATTGGGGGTGGGAAGCTGCTGACCTCAACTGGGGACATTATCGGGTGGGGGAAGGATAACTTTGAGGATCTCATCAATCCTGCCATCACGCATTCCTTGGTCGAAAAAGAGGCTGGGGACTCGGGGTTAGACTCTTTCATCACCCAGGCTGAAGTCACTGAGGTGGTTAAAAAACTCCGTGGTGGCAGGGCTTCTGGGGTGGATGAGATCTGCCATGAGTACCTCAAGTCTCTGGATGTTGTGGGGCTGTCGTGATTGACATGCCTCTTCAACATTGCGCAGCGGTTGGGGACAGTGCCTCTGGACTGGCAGACTGGGGTGGTGGTCCCCCTTCATAAGAAGGGTGACCGGAGGGTGTGTTCTGACTACAGGAGGATAACAATCCTCAGCCTCCCTTGTAAGGCCTACGCCAGGGTATTGGAGAGGAGAGTCCAACCGATAGTTGGACCTCGGCTTGAGGAGGAGCACTGTGGTTTTCGTCCCAGCCATGGAAAACTGGACCAGCTCTATACCCTCTACAGGGTGCTCGAGGGTTCATGGGAGTTTGCCCAACCAGTCCACATGTGTTTTGTGGACCTGGAGAAGGCATTCGAATGTGTCCCTTGTGGTACCATGTGGGGGGTGCTCCAGGAGGATGGAATCGGGCGTGCTTTATTAGGCGCCATCCGCTCTCTGTACAAGCAGAGCAGGAGTTTGGTCCGCATTGCCGGCACTAAGATGGTCCTGTTCCCGGTGCATGTTGGACTCTGGCAGGGCTGCCCTTTGTCACCGGTCCTGTTCATAACTTTTATGGACAGGATTTCTAGCCGCAGCCAAGGGCCAGAGGGGGTCTGGTTTGGGTACCAGTGGATTTTGTCTATTCTTTTTGCAGATGATCTTTTTGCAGGTGGTTCTCCTGGCCCCCTCTAGCCAAGACCTACAGCATACGCTGGGGCAGTTCACAGCCGAGTGTGAAGCAGCTAGGATGAAGATCAGCTCCTCCAAGTCCGAGGTTATGGTTCTCGACCGGAAAAGGGTGGCTTGTCCTCCTCAAGTGGAGGAGTTCAAGTATCTCGGGGTCTTGTTCACGAGTGAGGGAAGAACGGAGCGGGAAATCGACTGAGGGATCGGTACGGCTGCTGCAGTAATGGGGGCACTGTTCCAGTCTATTGTGCTGAAGAGAGAGCTGAGCCGAAAAGCGAAGCTCTCGATTTACCGGTCGGTCTACGTTCCTACCCTCACCTATGGCCATGAACTTTGGGTCATGACTGAAAGAACGAGATCCCGGATANTTGTGGTGAAGAGAGAGCTGAGCCGAAAAGCGAAGCTCTCGATTTACCGGTCGGTCTACGTTCCTACCCTCACCTATGGCCATGAACTTTGGGTCATGACTGAAAGAACGAGATCCCGGATACAAGCAGATGAAATGAGCTTCCTCCGTAGGGTGGCCGGGCACTCCCTTAGAGATAGGATGAGGAACTCGGACATCCGGGAGAGGCTCGAAGTAGAGCCGCTGCGCCTCCACATCAAAGGGAGCTAGTTGAGGTGGCTCAGGCATCTATATCGGATGCCTCCTGGATGCCTTCCTTGAGAGGTGTTCCTGGCACGTCCTGCCGGGAGGAGGACCAGGCAACGGCCCAGGACACACTGGAGGGACTATGTCTCTCGGCTGGCCTGGAAACGCCTTGGGCTCCCCCCAGAGGAGCTGGAGGAGGTGTTTTTGCAGAGGGACGTCTGGGTGTCTCTGCTTCCCCCGTGACCAGGTCCCGGATAAAGTGGAAGATGATGAGTACGAGTACCTTCCTCCCTCCCTGTTGGATGGAGTAAGGCGGAGTTAGGTTTAGCCTAAACCGGCTCAGTTATGGTTGAGTTGCAAACACAACCTCCATTTCTGCTACCTGTGCGACCCCTTCTCTTTTCCAATGGTTATAATCAGTCTTATAGGACACCAGTGGGCTCTATGTGAACAAACTTTATCAGTTTATTATTTTACATTTATGTTTATTATTTTGAATAGGTCATCAAATACTTATGTCATGCAATAAAATGCTAATGAATTACTTGAAAATCACACAATGTGTTTTTCTAGATTTTGTTTTAGATTCCATCACTCACAGTTGAAGAGTACCTATGATATAATTTTCTGGTACTGATATAGTTTTCCCACATGCTTTGCAAGTGGGAAAACCTGCAAAGTTGTCAGTGTATCAAATACTTGTTCTCCCCACTGTATACATATATATATATATATATATATATATAGATAGATAGATAGATAGATAGATAGATAGATAGATAGATAGATAGATAGATAGATAGATAGATAGATGATAGATAGATAGATAGATAGATAGATAGAGAGATAGATATATANTAGATAGATAGATAGATAGATAGATAGATAGATAGATAGATAGATAGATAGATAGATAGATAGATAGATAGATAGATAGATAGATAGATAGATAGATAGATAGATAGATAGATAGATCTATATATATGTTCAATAAGCTCTTGTCATAGTTTTAGGTGTAAATTTGACCCACATGCAGATAAACACTCAGGAGAGGTTCACAAATATTTAGGATGTTTATTTTTCACAACAAAGTCAAACTATGATCTGGAACCAGGAACCGCCAACTGCGCAGAAAGAAGGGAACAGGTGAGTAGGAATTGAGGGAATGAGAAGCAATGGTTAAATAAAGTACTGTCTTACTAGGGGCGGACATTGAAAACCGCCAGGGGGAATGGAGCTGTGGAGTCTGGGAACTCAGCACGGGAAAATAGTCCTCTTGCCTTGTACCAGACTTTAGAAGAGGCTTGGTCTTCTCACCATAAGTGATAGGCAGGTTGATCGAGAGGAGCACAGGTGGAGGAGGCTTGCTAGAGGGCACGTTGGAGGGTCAACAGGGTTCGCTGATGACTTGTTAGTTGTTAGTTGCTAAGCCAGGAATCATGCCAGGATGTTGTCCAGGAAGATAACTAGATGCTTGAGTTTTGAAATCCAGGAGAATAATCCAGGGAAACCAAGAAGTACTTAGGTCCAAACAACAGGAGTCCACTTGGTCCAAACAAGAGGATAGATTGTGGAGTCTGGAACCTGGGAAGGAGCACACAAAAGGTAAGTTGAGGCACTAGAGAAACTGGAAGCACAGCTAGAAGTTTGGTTTGAATCTGTACTACTGAAGGCTAATACTCAGGCGATGAAGTGCTGGCAGCCTCGGGCTTAAATACACCCAGTAGCAATTAAGGAATGAGGAATACCTGTTCCCTCGCACTCTGGTACCACAGTGCCCTCTAGTGCCCTCTAATTTATCATTAACAGTTAGTAGCAGGCAGAAAAAAAAACAGAAACAGAAAACTCCCAGACCCCAACAGCCCTGGTGTCATCCATGCTATTGGGTCCGGAGTCATCATGCCATCCTTGATGTTGCGTTTGGATCAGCCTCCCATTCCTTTCCGGATATTTTCTTGTATTTTTTTCCACTTCGGCACGATGCAATCTCTCAACGTCAAGTCATAGCTTAACAGTAAAGACCTTCATGCCAACACCAAGTTTCAGGCCATATTTCTTTTCAGTTTATAACTTACACATTCTTTAAGATAAGATAAATCAAATCCTGAAAGAAGCAAATACACAACACATCATCACTGAAATTTATACATTGTCTTTGTAGATTTGTTTTGATTCAATAGGAGGTTGAATCCCTGTAAAGTTTTGAATTGTTTTGATTTATCATTAAAATAGTTATTCAAATTAAGCTGCAACTGAAACACATTTTTTAAAGTTTTAATTTTTCCTTTCACAAAGATAAACATCATACTTTTTTGTCTAATCTGGAAAAACTTGTGGACACAACTTGGAATCATATTGTTTTATCCTTAAACATTTAAGCAAACATCAACAAACTAAAATGTAGGCATTATTATTTTAATATATACATTATAGTTTAAGCACATTTATTAACTCTAATAGTCTTGTTTTGTGATCGTCTTGTGAGCATTTCCAACACACTTCTAGAAAGTTTGTAATCTCGGCAATTATAACTGATGCAAAGTGCATAAAGGACCCTTGTATGGTATTGCAATAGACTGACATTTTTGTTGCCACTTAATTTACATGAGCTCCACAACCCATCCAACATATTGAAGATAAGGATAAAAGTAAATGAAACTGAAAGAACCCAAATTCCAGAAAGCCATCCTTCTTTCTGCAAATGGAATCTGTCTGTGGAGATCACAGGCTGGGAGCTACATTAAGGGAATAATGGCTCCTCTGGGGCTAAATAAATATCCACTGTAATCTATCACCAGCCTGGAGTTGAAGTAGATGTGTTTTATCAGACTGGTAATTGGTCATGTTGACACACATTGTTTTGTGGAAGATGGTTTACTGAAAATAATCTTACCTTATTAATGGTTTCTAACAAAGACATGAATTCATCAGGCAATATATGGCGCTGTCAGACTGAGCATGTTTACTACTCTCATATGCACCTATTTACGCACATTCACACATATTTGAACTGTGAACGAAGTTCTCTCAATCCCTCTAGACCTTTAAATGGTACAAAAAGGATATATGTTTATCAGGCAAAGGTCTAAGCAAATGAAATGCGTGTTCTGATTAAGTGACTGATGAGTGCAGTAACAGGAAGTTTCTAACAGGAGTTTGGAGAGAAAGTTAAGAAATTTCTTGAATCTTTCAGTGAACAGGGGGCCAAAAAACTGCCTGGATTCTTTACTGTTTGACATTCACCTGAAGTTAGGGAATGTGAGAGGTTGATCAGTGACATATCTACTGGAGGAAACTGTAATCTCACAGTTTTACTCTAAATACTACACAATACTATGCCTGGTACAGCTGGGACTTCTGTCATCTATGGAGATATTCCAAATACACATGCGTTTGAGTGACATCTCATTCTTTATCCAAATGTTGGTGTACCCTTTGTAGCTTTTACAGCTTCAACTCTTCTGGGAAGGCTTTAAGGGTTTTTTCAGCAGTCTTCCAGAAGCCCATTTGTGTAGCCAGATGGTTATGTTGACCAACAATTCATCCCAAATGTTTTCTACCAGCTTGAAGCAGGACTATGTGCTGGCAAGTCAAGTTCTTCCACACCAGACTCAATCATCATGTCCTTATGGATCTTCATTTGTGCATTAAGTGGTTCTTTCACTCGAACAAAGACAATTCATCCTCAGTAAATTACTACAGCAAAAAGCACAAAAACTGTTTTACTCACCATTGAATTCCCCCTTGAATCTGAATCCACTTTGTCCATTTAGTCGAATCTGTTAATAATCAGTCCCTAGTGATCTTTAGCTTAAGCTGGCCTCATGTGTTTTAGCGCTTGGTGCAGCTTTAATTCAGCAGCCACAAGTTTAAGCCCGTTCCAAGTCGACACATATGCCTTGGCCCACATATTTCCTCCCGTACCAGAACCTCCTGGGCCAAACTCTATCAACGTCTGTGAGCCAAGCTCATCCTTTCCTAGATGCTAACCTGAAAATGGCTAACAAATCCACAACTGAGCACTATGCAAGCCTTTTTACAGAACATTTATATTCTCTGGTATAACTTCATTAAAAAGAAAGAACAATTCTAATCAACAGTGAGTTCATGCATGTTTCTGGAACTACCTAGAACCTGCTCTGAAAACCTTGAAGGCCTCTTTCACTTAATGGTTCACTGTTCAATCTTTAGTAGTGAGTAAATTATATTGCTTGACTTATTGCTCCTGAGAATGTCCCATTCTTTTGCAAATGTTTGTAGAAGCAGTCTGCATGCCTAAGTGCATGGGTGTCACCATGAAAGTGGTCAGAACAGCTTGGTTACATTATTTGAATAGTTAAGCAAATAGTTTTGGTAATATTGTTGGACCATTTGTTTGCTACTATACCTCCCAGTATCGTATGCTACTACACCTCCCAGCATACATTTTTGTGACTCTAATGTCACAGTGGCCTATATAAGAACACGTGAGACGCTCCACTATTGCTTTTTCTCTCGCTGGAAACCGAAGCAGGGTTACTATGCAACAGAGGCACGCATCATTCTGGAGAAGAAACTTACACATG
The DNA here is from genome assembly GCA_036250325.1 of Characodon lateralis. Lineage (NCBI taxonomy): Eukaryota > Metazoa > Chordata > Actinopteri > Cyprinodontiformes > Goodeidae > Characodon > Characodon lateralis. Next base: position 5,578 of record JAHUTJ010075877.1, on the reverse strand, counting down.
GGTTTCATTCATTCTCCTCACTGGCCAAACTCATGAGAAGCTCAACGAGCTAAAATCTTACTGGGATAAGAAGACCTGCAAGTTACCTTACCGATCGAAGGTGTGGACTTGACACGCAACTCAAGAAAAACCCACGGAGGTTTTCCAAGAAGACCAACTTTTCCTCTCAGTTTTTGCTCCAGTTCCCTGCTAACGGTCCGTCATATTTTCCCCCTGTTGTCAAAGGAGGAGAAGCCGACCATCCTTGCGTTTGTTATGGATGCGTAACAGATCTCCCCACCTCTCCTCTGCTCCAGAGAAGACGACACCAAGTAATCCCCTTTTGTGTTTTTTTTCTATTAGAAATAGCTTGGGCCGGATGGAGTAGGATTTTAAGGCGATTTAGAATGGCCACTTATAGTCCAGTGTGTTCTGAGTTGTATGTGCATGCAGTGTCTTATTAAAGCTTTGATTGCTTTTGGAATCTAAAAGCTGCCGTGCTTTGAAGCTGTGTGTGTCTCAATGTGTTTTGAACACCTGAGCGCAGACTCAGGTGAACTTAAAAGTTGGACTGCTTGAACCTCATGGTGGAACACTCACCGTTCCATTGTCTTCACTCTTAGTGTTTTTCCACTGGTTGCCGCATGAAAGTTTTACGATCATTTGTGTTTCACTGAGCTTGAACTTTGGGGGTTTTATGACTGCAGGTTGGTGGAGGCCACTCCAAAAGCCTTGTTCCATTACCATTTTTGCCCATAAACTGCTGGTTTGACTTTCATAGAGACACAATGTTGTTTTATCTTTGTTTCATTAGTTATTTTACCACTTTTTGTTTAGAATTTTGCATGCTTGTATTACCCAGCAACCATGGAGGGGCTGAGGGTAATTTTGTTAGTCCTCTCAACATGTGATGCTCTATGACACAGAAAAGATGAGACACACACGTTGAGCTTCTGTTAGCATTCAACAGGAAGATTTATTCTTCTTCTGACAAGCGAACATACTCATATACGATACTTCATATCAAATACTTCATCACGAATGCCTTGGCTCTTTTTCACAGACCTTAAGGTTTTTAAACTTTAACAAGATAAAATATGAATTTCTTTTAACCCTTTAATATCTTTTACTATTTTTATTTTGCACAAGTCAAATGCACTTTAATATTTAAGAATTGCAGTTTTTTTTACTTTTTCCATTGTTTAAACAGAATTTCAACAGTTTGTCTCTTAACACACAAAAGAAAAACTACTATAAAACTGAAAGGTGTAATGCTCCTTTAATGCTGTTTCCTTTAACTAAGCTTCACACACAGGCAGCCATTACTTGTTCCTTAAATCACACACAATAGTGTCTATAGTTTTGGCCATAAATCCATTTTACAAAAAAAATAGAGAACAAAACAATGTTATCTAGTATCAGAACCCAAAAAGTGCATAACAGTAAATTCAAAGTGGATTCACCAGCCTTTTAGCTGTTTCTCAGTTAGCTTAACACATATGCCCAAAGTCCACTAGCATTAGCATTAGTTAGCATGTAGAAATATGTCCAGTTTTCTATAAAACACTCATCCGAAACAACATAACGTGACTAACAGGCTGACTCGTGATTTAATAATCTCTTCAACTCTTAAGAGTCAACAACACATATACATGAAATACCTCTTTACTGACCTATGATACAGAAAAGATGAGACACACACAGTGAGCTTCTGTTAGCATTCAACAGGAAGATTTATTCTTCTTCTGTGTGCCCATAAACCTCCTCTATGCCACCAACGCAACAGACGCCCCCTAGTGGCTGGATGTGGAATAGTGCATACTAACTTAAATAACACTAAAGGATGTATTAGAAATAAATAGAGTTGGGGTGTCTGTTTTCCCCAATATACACTTAATTGGCCTTTGCGTTCACTTATGACTACATGTTTTCACCCCTCTACACTCTCCCTCACTTAAAAGAATGTCTCCCAACATTTACAGTTTCTTGTGTGAATCTCACTGTAGAAGAGATGACTAACTTGGCTTTGTTGAAGCCATCTTTGCTCCTCCGGGTCCATTGATTTGGGTACAGGTTTCAAAGAGTGAAATAAACACAAGTACAATCAACTTATGTTCGCCTTCTGCGCAGAGTGAGAGATGGAGTCCCCATGCAGCTGCAAGCCCAACTCTAATCAACTCTCCGTTTCCAGCTCGTTTTATTCAGTCTCAAGGGTGTGTTCACATTACATACATCATATATCATATCACTCAGTGTATAACATAACAGTACCTTATATCCAAATAAAGAGTACTTTTTGTTATTTCTTCCAGCAAGCTTACCCTATCTTCCCTCCGGCCTCCCTGTCCACTGCACCCCCTGTCCTTCATCAATTTATGATCTTGCCCTCACTATGCTTCTCTCCCTATGTTTTCACTCCCCTANATATATCATATCACTCAGTGTATAACATAACAGTACCTTATATCCAAATAAGGAGTACTTCTTGTTATTTCTTCCAGCAATCTTACCCTATCTTCCCTCCGGCCTCCCTGTCCAATGCACCCCCTGTCCTTCATCAATTTATGATCTTGCCCTCACTATGCTTCTCTCCCTATGTTTTCACTCCCCTAGGACCCTTCTATGCTTCACTCCCTAAGCTTGACCCCTCTATTTCCACACATTCCAGTTACACACATAGATGGTTTATATTACACACATAGATAGTTTATATTCTACACAAGAAAACACTTTAAGGGCCCCTGTAAGGCTGTAGTGAAAACTGTATATCTCTGAGTAGATCATTTTTGTAAAAATGTATTTTTTACATATTTGTTAAAACTGTCACTATGTTGACAGTAGAGACAATATGAGACAGATTATCTGTGAAAAAAATCAAGCTCCTCTGGCTACTCCCATTTGTCCCAACCCCATTTGCAGAAATACACCGCGCCCTGTCAGAAACAACCAATCAGAGCCAGGAGGAATGTCTGAGCAGTGTCAATCACATTCGTATACGCGCTGCTCACACCCCTCCTCCGCACAGCGCATAGCGTCATTCAAGCTCAAGATTGCTAGTGTGTTGCTGCTGTGCTAATGGCGGAGAAACAAGCTAACACTAAAAGAAAACTGACTATTTCTTGAGAGGCACCTACTCAGAAAACAACAAAAGTAAACAGAAGACCATTGACGAAAAACAGGCTGTGTGTTCACGGCAGGCTCTGCTGTGGAGGGCTGTAGAGTAGCAGAGAGAAGTAGGAGGGACCTGTAAGGTGTGCTTGTTCAAATTTCCAGGCTAAGGCCAAGTTTTCTCAGAACTCCCTACTATAGCTCTTACAGAATCAACATTTTACTTTGATATTATTTCAATAGTATTTACAGTCTATATTTCATTTCATACATACTGATTTACTTCATATAGTGACAAAGATTAAGAACTTAAAACCCTAGAGTTATTTGGTTTTCTTATAACTGATTTCAAAATCTAGACACTAACTTGAGCACATAAAATGATGTAAATTTGTCAGGAGAAAACCAGTGTTGCTTTTGTATTAAAAGGCGAAGCATCTGTAAAATTCTCTGGGACCACAGTGGAGATGCAGTTTGCTATGTGATTGTTCCATTCTGGGTGTTAAAAGTAAAGTAAGTAAAGTAAAAATGAATCTTGAAGAAATTTGAACAGGCGTGCTTTGAGATATAACCTTGATCTAATCGTCAGGATTACTATGCTGCTGAGCAGTCATTGCCAGCAAACTCTTCCTCTTCACAGACTTCACATGCTGGCCTAATGCTGTCAGCAGCATGTTTCATACTTCATCTGATCTGACAGTTTGTATAAATAGGCTGCTGCCAAAGCAAACACTATACATCTAATCTCTCCATTTTGGTTTCTAGTTCTAGGATGATTGATCTGAAAGATAGTTACGTACTCAGCTGTGACCTGTTAGTGTGTACATCTGTCTGTCTCAGTGTGTGTGTAGCTGCTGACCTGTGACAATCCTCTGGAAGAATTCCAGGATGACATGTAGGGACTGAGCTGGAAATTTAAGCAGCACAGGCTTAGAATGTTCCAGTTAATCCTGTTGTAGTTAGTGTGGAGGGACAAATTGAAAGTGGTTAAATATTTGATAGTATTTGAAGTATTCTGAGGGTTTTCTAGATCTTTGGAAACTGACATATGCATATGAGCCTTTAGTTGATTTATGTGCTGATCACCACTCTGGTTCTTGTCAAATCTCCTCTCAATTACTGTAAAGGGCTTCAAATTGACTTAATTATCAGATATCTCCATAAAGTTCAATTGGTTTAGAATTCTGCTTCCCGCACCATCTCCAGAACTGCCTCCACACAGCAAATAACACCTCTTCTTAAAATCCTTTATTTTTCTAGACGTGTGCACCTTCCTGCACTCTAAGGTCCACTTCTGCTTACTGCCTATCTACTCCTCCATTATCGGTCTCACATCTTTCATTCACTCCGGCTACCAGCTCTAGAAAGCCCTCCCTACGGACCTTCTCACATATTCATCTTTGGCCACATTCAAGACTTGTCTCAAAACCTACCTGCTTAGGCTGGCTTACCCCAAATGATTCATACATTTTCTCTACCACCCCAAAACCTTCCAGTCATTGTGTGTATTTTTAATTTTGTAGTTTTTTGGTGGAATGTGGTTTTGTGTTTTTAATAATCATCAATGTTGCTTGTAATTGCTGCTCCTATTGTCAGTTGACCTTGAGCCTCCTTTAAACATAACATATCATAAATTATTGGTTTCAGTGTGTCAAAAGGTTTGGTTAACTGACAGATCAGCCCAGAGTCTGAAGTGTTCACCCCAGGTCCCTTCCCAGACAGATTTCTAATGGTGTTGAGATGCTACACTACCACCAAAAGGGGTCTATAGGATCTACTGCCATCTTCTTTGTATCAGACTTTCCAGAACTTTCTACTATCTTTGTCTTTTTAAATTATCAATAGTTTGATTCAAAATCCTTAAAAAACAATAATGGTGATGGAGATTGTTCATTACTTTTATCAGCAAGTATTGGTGAGTTTGTGTGTCTGCCTCCTACAGAAAAAACTTTCAACAAAAATCGCATCAAAACCAGATGTGGACAGCTAGGTTTTTTTGGGGTCCTTGTTTATTTGTCAGTCAGGTCCCCATGGTAATCGTCTGCTAACATATATGTCCTGACACCAGAGTATACACAACACATGCATAGAAAAAGGCAGCATTTCCATCAGTATAGCGAAGCTCTATAGCAAGTCGACAATACCACAGCAGAAATGAAAACATGACATTTACTAATATATTTCTTATATTTGTGTGCAGGCTTTTAGCTCATTAAAGTTATATTATTTCCATATCTAAAATTACTACCTGTAAATATACAGGGGTTGGACAATGAAACTAAACACCTGGTTTTAGATCACAATAAATTATTAGTATGGTGTAGGGCCTCCTTTTGTAGCCAATACAGCGTCAATACGTCTTGGAAATGACATGTACAAGTCCTGCACAGTGGTCAGAGGGATTTTAAGCCATTCTTCTTGCAGGATAGTGGCCAGGTCACTACATGATACTGGTGGAGGAAAACATTTCCTGACTCGCTCCTCCAAAACA
>JAHUTJ010075876.1:0-14620 GCA_036250325.1 Characodon lateralis | reverse complement strand
CTTACACACCGAAGCAACACTAACTTTGGTGACCTCCGATTGACGTAACCGGGTGTCATTACCGCCAGCGTGAATAACAATCTTACTGTATTTACGCTTATCCTTAGCCAGCAGTTTCAGGTAGGATCTCAGGATTCAGGTAGGAATCTCCACCATGCTTTATAATGGCCATTAAGGAAATCCTGACATCCTTTCTACCTTTAACATTGTTCTATTTTTGCAGAAGAAAAAAATTAAACCAAAGCACACAGCTCCAAGTAAGATCCTAGAAAAAATTTGTAAACTCCCATTGCTTACACTTGTGATCATAGGACAGAAAAGACATGCATGGCTTCCAAACAACTACCTGAGATATAGATAGTATCTAATGGTTGTTATGGAGACTTGCTAACCTCAGGATGCCACTGCTGGCTAGAGTAAAAAATTGATTTATTTTCAGGCTCTTTACTTGTCTTTACCAGAAGGTTCAACATGTTTTATTTTTTTCTAAACGCGGCCAGATTTAAGGACTCTGTAGATGTATGTTATAACAAATAAAACCTCATGCATCATATATCTATATTGATGTTCCATCCAAAAACGCAGCCTGGAAAATGTTAGGTGTGTCTTAATGACAGAGGGGGATTAAAGTGACTGTTGTTTTGTTTCCCAAGTATAAAGAGGGGCTTAATTTTTCAATCAATCAAATCTAAAACCATATTACATAAAAAAGCATAAGAACAAAATGAAGCATTTTATTGTGATTTCTTCTTTGAAAACTCTTCGCTGACCACCCGTGATTGTTTTTTTTTAATAAAGAAGAACTAATCCTTTCATTTTAAAACTCCAACTTTTTTCTGAAGAGACATCAGACTAATATGACTCATCAAAAGCAAAAACAGGTTATGTCAAGAACTTAAAATAAAGATCCCCAAAACCACTGAGCATTAAAATTCTTGCTGGTGATTAGTCCTCTGTCTGCTTCCAGGAAGAGTTTATGCAGCTCTGTGCCACAAAGAGAGAGATGAGTTTGAGGTGTCGCTGTGCTAACATAAAGTGAGGTGATTATAAAGAAAATAATTAACATTGTGGCTTCACCGTAGTCTATACTGTTATATCCACACCTCTCTATCTCACATCCTCTCATTTTCACATGCCTGCCTGTTATCATTAGCTTCAATGTGTTTTTTTTCTCACCTGTTTTCCCCAAAGGAGTCATGTAGCAGGAATATGTGTGAGAGTCAACTGGGATTAGACTAGGTAAAAAGTGGAGCATTTATCCTGTGTCAGTGGCATATATAACTTTTTTTTTAATGAATGTTATCAATTTTTAAACTTCAAGTTGCTTTTTAAAGCCATTTTCTAGACAAACCATATTAACACGCTCTGTGTGGTGTCACATGTGGGCAGATGAATAAAATCACTTTCATCTTGAATGCTTAAAACAAGCATTTCCTACTCATTAGGGGTTACTCTTAAAAATCCCTAATAAATAAGCTGTATTAAAGAACCTTGCAATAGCATTCACAGAACTTGTGGCACATTTTGTCAGGTTACAATTTCAAACCTTAATGTATTTTATTGAGATTTTATGTAATAGACTAACACAAAGTAGCATAGAATTAGGAAGTGGAAGGAAAATGATATCTTGTTTTTAATTTCCTTTGAATATTTTAACAGTATTAAAAGTGTGGAGTGCATTTTGTAGTCACTCAATAATACATTGTTAATCCTGTTTTGCTTTAATTACTGCTGTTGTGACTATGAATTTGAATATATTATTTCATATTTAATATTAACACTTTAATATTTTATCAAATAATATTTCGGTCTGTTAAAGGTTGTCCTATGAATACCAGCCCAGTAAGGCAGTGGTATTAGGACAAAACCGAAAAGGGTGAGCCAAGCTCTGACATTATTGAACAGCAAAACTCTGCACACACATGGAATGAATTCACACAATTTCTTAAAATACAAGAATTTATTAACAAAAATAAGTCAACTCAAAGTCAAACATATTTCAATCAACAAACTCTTTACTTTGTCAAAACGATCCAACTAAACTACCAAGCAGAATTAAAGAATAACGAAGACTAATGGGCTATGTACAATATAAACAAGTTGATTAAAGATGGTTGAAACCATGACCATGAGACCATGACCATGAATGATGCAACATTACCATGCAATGTTTATGTTTGAGAACCAAGGATTATCTTGAAGAATCTGGAAATGAAGTTAAGTAAGTCTTGGAACCAACTTAGGCAATAATCAGCATACCTTTAGACAACCATTCACAATGCAAGATCAGATAAAATATTTTTTAAATAAAATAATGTTTTAAATGTCTGCTGAATAAAACCAACCTTCTGGATGACTAATTCTCAACGGTGTCTCATTAGCTGCCTTTATTTATTAAAATAATATTTAAAGAAATATTATTAAGGAAAGAGTAAAATATTTNAATGATCTGCTGAATAAAACCAACCTTCTGGATGACTAATTCTCAACGGTGTCTCATTAGCTGCCTTTATTTATTAAAATAATATTTAAAGAAATATTATTAAGGAAATGGTAAAATATTTAAGGAAATATTTTGGAAAAGAGCCAAATCTTTCTGGAGAAATGGGGCTTAATGGTGTTTACTTAGTTATCAAGTTTAGTAAAATAATGTTTAGGGAAATATTATTTTACTAGATTGAAAACTAACAACCTTTCTGGGTAAATGATCTTTAGTAAGCAAGCAAGCAAGTGTTCTTAGTTGTTAGCAGTTAAAGCTAACAAAAGCTGATAGCTTACCAACAGAATCAAACACATACCTTTAAAATACTGTTAATAAAAGGGTTAAAATGCATAAGCGCGGACAGCGCGTTATGGCCGATCTTCTGTGTTTAAAATAAAGTTTGTCTAAAGTTTAAAAACACACAAACACAGAACACAAAACTGAGCACGTGCTGAGCAGATAGCCTGCTAGCACTAAGATAGCTGAGTTCAACACAAACAAAACCGAACTTCATAAAATGAAAAAAATGTTTGGATTATTTCATTCTAAACTACTTCTCTCTGCCCTAACCCCTAATCCTCGTATGTGAACCGTGCTGAGGAAGAGTTGTCCAGGGCGATGAAGTTTGAAGAAAGCAACTTGTGAACAAAAGGTTTAGCTTCAGCTAACCTCCGTAGCTGTTGGGTGAGACGGCTCGCTCTGTCCCTAACCAAACTGCACGTTACCACGATGATGCGTCCGTTGTCCTTCCTTCGGGAAACTGCTTCACTCGGCGTCGCAGAGACAGGGCCTCTGCTGGGAAACTCTCTGGAAACAAAGTTTTCCTCTGTAGACCTCAGAGAGAAAGTCAAGCAATGCTTGTACCTTAATTATCCTTGTTCTTGAATGAATACTGGATACACAAACAACAATTCATTCGTACGTAACTTAGTGCATATGACCGCGTGATCTTAGACACTCTTGGATCCAGTTTGAAGAGTTATGTCTGTTTGCCTGCAAAGAGACATTAGCGCGCTGTGTCTCTCCTGCCAGCTCCGCAGCGGGGTCCGGGTGGAAGAGATCGATTCATTGGAAAGGGGGTGCTTTTATACAGACAGTGGCATCATGGGAAGTCCGCTGTTACCCCTCCCCTTCCTAAGTTGTGCTGGAAGTCGGTTAATGTAATTTATTTTGAAAGTTCCAGAAAAGTTTGTATCGCATCTTGTAATCCATGGCTTAAGATCCCAACACATCTAATGCATTGCAAATGTTTTCTTACCCTTTCCCTGTCTTTTATTGGGATTTGGGTTATGGACTAAAACAAGGCAGTGCACATTTGTCAAGTGTAAGAAATAAAATTATGGTTGAAAAGATATTCATAATTCAAATTCTAAAAGGTGGGTCATTTATTTCCCCTGAGTCCATAGTTTGTATGCTCTGTTTGGATTTAGGTCTGGACTTTGACTAGGTCACTCTAACACATAAATATGATCTAAGCAATTCCGTTGTAGCTCTGTCTGGCTGTGCATTTGGTCTTGTTGTCCTGCTACAAGGTGAACCTCCAGCTCAGTCTCAAGTTGTAGCCTCTAACATGCTTTTATCCGGGACCATATGTTTAGCTCTATTCTTTTGTGATGTAGATGTGTGTTGGTTGCCTGCAGGCCAAAAAGACCAGAGCACTTTCCATTTGTTTCTTATGTCCCCTTCATGACGTGTAGCAAATTGCAAGCAGGATTTTATATGGCTTTCTTCTAAAAATTGAGTTTTTTTATGTCACGCTTTCTGAGCTGCAGATGTCTGTAGCTCCACCAGAGTTTCTATAGGTTCTTGGCTGCTCTTTGAGTATGGATCTTTCAGCGAAGCCTGTATCAAATCTTGGTAGGTTTTGAGTTGTGCCATACCTTTAATTTCCAAATGATAGATTGAACTCTGTGAGATACTAAAAACTGACTAAAATGTAATTTCCCACACTTCCTCTAGTATTTAAGCTTACTGTTGGTCATTGTTTACCATTGGATCCTTCTGTTCTGCTGCCAGGTTCTCCATTCCATTTCGATGCCTGTCACTTCTTCATTGTACCTCCTGTTTCTCCTCTCCATCCTTCATGTCCAGTTCTCCTTGTGCCATGCTATGTTTTCTTATTGTTAAATCCTCACAATTGTCATCCCACGTTCCTGTCTGTGCCTTGGTTCTTCACCTAACTCATAACAATTTTACCCTGACCTGTCTGCTATGTTCCTTGGTTTTCATGGTGCTGTTTGTTCACTAATGTTCTCTAACAAACCACAGAACATCTAGATTTATACTGAAATTAAATTACACACATATTGCATTCAGGGGTGTCAGAGAAGAGGGGGCTGAATCAGATTTTTATTTGTAAATATTTTAAAAACCATGAATCCTTTCACCTTCCACAACTATGCACTTCTATGTGTTGGTCTATCACATCAAATTCTAATAAAGTACTTAATGTCTGTGTTTGAATAAACAGATGATTACTTTTGCAAGGCACTAATGAAAGAGACTGTTTTTATTTTGGGAAGTGGGATTTTGTAGATTTGTTATTTGTACTCAGTATCTTACCTGCAGTAGCCAGTAGATCCAGGGATTTCACTTTGGAGAATGACGGGGAAGTTCTCATGAATGAGTAAAATGTTGGAGGAGAAGTTGTTGAAAATTGAATGCCACATTTTTCAGATTTTCATTTGTAAAACATTTTAGAACCATTATAGATTGTTCTTCTTTATGTTGGTCTGTCACACAAAATCTCAGTAAAATACTCTGAAGCTTGTGACTGTAACTTGTAGGTTGCAACATGTTCCAAAAAAGCTGAACAGGAGCATGTTTACCACTGTGTTACATCACCTTTCCTTTAAACAACATTCAATAAGCGTTTGGAAACCGAGGACACTAATTGTTGAAGCTCTGTAGGTGGAATTCTTTACTATTCTTACTTGATGTACATCTTCAATTGTTCAACAGTCTTGGGTCTCGGTTGTCGTATTTTGCTCTTTATAATTCACCACACATTTTCAATGGGAGACAGGTCTGGACGACAGGCAGGCCAGTCAAGTACCTGCACTCTTTTACTACAAAGCCAAGCCACAGCTTGGCTTTGTCTTGCTAAAATAAGTAGGGACGTCTATGAAAAAGACACTGCTTGGATGGCAGCGTATGTTGCTCCAAAACCTGTATTTAACTTTCAGCATTAATGTGAAAGTTACCCTTGCTATAGGCACTAACACAACTCCATACCATCACAGATGCTGGCCATGGAACTTTGCACTGATAACAATCTGGACAGTCCTTTTCCTCTTTGGCCCGGAGGACACAACGTATGTGATTTCTAAAAACAATTTGAAATGTGGGCTCAGTTTTAACTTGCACTTAACTGAGTTAACTGAAAATGGTTTTCTGAAGTGTTCCTGAGCCCATGTCCGTTTTTAATACAATGCCTCCTGAGGGATTGAAGTTCAAGGGCATTTAATGGTTGTTTTAAGCCTTCCTGCTTGCATGCAGAGATTTCTCCAGATTCTCTGAATCTCTTGATATTATGGACTGTAGATAATGAAATCTCTAAATTCCTTGCAATTGTACATTGAGAAACTTGTTCTTTAACTGTTGGACTATTTGCTGACACAGCTGTTCACACAGTGATGAACCTCGCCTCATTTTTGCTTGCCTCTTCAACCCCAATTCCTACACTGATGTTGGATGAGATGACTTTGCTCACAGTCTCAGCTTTAATTCACCCCAAAGCTTTTCAAAATGTGTGGTATGGGGAGGCATTAAAAGTTCCTGTCACAAGAACTAAAGAACCAATGCCAACTCGAGGAAAACAGCCACACACCATAATCCTCTCTGCACAAAACTTTACTCTTGACACAGTGCACTATGGGTAGTGCCATTCTTCTGGAAACTGAAACCTCAGACTCATCTATTGAATTGTCTGACAGAGAGGTATGATTCATCACTTCAGTGCCCAGTGATGACGTGCTTTACACCTCTTCATCTACAGCTTTACATTGATCTTGGTGATGCAAGGCTTTTATGCAGCTGCTCAGCTTCTGATTACTCTGCACCTCAGCATGTTTTGACCCTGGTCTGGGATTTTATATGTCCTACCACTTAATGGCTGAACCACTTTTGATTCTGCTCTGCTTAATTCACCTAACAGTTAACTGTGGAATACTTAGTAGCGAGAAATGTTCACAACTGGACTTATTGCACAGTTGGCATCCTATCATGGTACCATGCCATTGTTCCCAATTACCAATGCTTTCACTTTCTACATCTGCATTAAACTCTAAACAACTATAAATACAACGGGCATTTTACAGATGTTAAGACCCCATAACTTTTCCACATTTTGTCATGCTAAAACCAATGGATTTATTGGGTCTGAGATCAGGTGATAGACCAACACAAAGTAGTGCATTACTGTGACATGGAAAAAGAGAATGATGTATGTGACGTATATGATGTATGATTTCCTTTTTTTTTTTTTTTTTAGATAAAAATCTGAAAGTTGGGAGATTCAGTCCTCTGATTCAATGCCTTTTAAGAACACTTTTTGCTGCAACATTTGCTTCAAGTCTATTGCTATACAGCATGTCTCTACCAGCTCTGCACATCAAAGACTTCAATAACACCCACTTTGCATTATGGATCAAGCTCAGTTAGATAAGATGGAGAGCATCTGTGATTATCAATGTTCAGGTCTTGGCACAGATTCTGAATTGAGTTTAAGTTTAAACTTTGACTAGGACATCCTGACACATGAATAAGCTTCGGTCTAAAGCACTCTATTGTAGCTCCGGTTGATTGTTTCCTGCTGTTGTCCTCCTGGCAGATGAATCTCCTCCCCAATCTTAAGTCTGCTGCAACCTCTAACAGGTTTTCATCCAGGGATGCTCTTTGTGACGATACGGTTCTTATCTATCTGCAACACCGCCAACAAGAAAGTGACTTCTCTAGTCAGAGTAAACCTAAACTTATCTGCAGAAGTGTGTTGTTTGATGAAAAATTCTTGTCTTATGAAATATTTTACATTTTACCTAACATTAACGCAGTTGCTTCTGTTACTTAAGATCAATTTGGTTGAAATTTGCATATCAGAGCTAAGTTGTTTAGCTTTTTGGCCTTTGTTAGGGATTACTCATTGCTTTTACAAGTTTTAGGTTTTTATTTGAATAAGATTACAAGGGGATATCAAGAGACTGAAGGTTGAATTTCAAACTGCTTCATAAGTTTGCACAGAAAAAGGTCAATTGGCAGAGAGGGTTTATGCAAAAGACGTCGCATGAGTCCTTGATGAGTTTTGTGACTATTCTGTTCATATCATTTTGTCTCTGAACAGTGACTGCTTTTCTGATTATCTGTGTGCAATAAGGACTTTCCGTATCAGCCTTGCTACGACACAAGATTCCATACAGCACCACCTGCTGTGTTTTTTGCAGGAAAAAAAATCCACATAAAATACATGTGAAGATCATATTCCCAGCTGTAAATTTCCCCTTGTCATTGTTTGCTTTCTGCCCAGAGCTAGATTTACCTTTTAAAAACTAGCAACCAATAACAACAGCTGTTATGACCAACCATGACAGGACCATGATGTCCAAGTGAAAGGAAACTAATTCCACTGATTTAAAGCTACAAAAAATTTTAATAAATTGTGGTTCTTTAATTTGACCATATACAAAACAAACTCTGTAGAGTTGGTCGATAAGCCATAATTATTTAGAGAGTAGTGTAAGTGTGCAGCTCCTGAGAAATTTTGTTTTTCTGGACCAAGAGTAAAATAAGCTCTCTGAAATGTAAAGGCTTGTTGGGACCCCAGCCATGGATTGAAACGTGGATGAACATGGACTCTGAACTGTATACAATCAAGGGGTGGTTTGAAATTTTCTGGAAGTTTTAAAATAAATCAAATTAACCTACTTCCAGCTCAGCCCAGGAAGAGCAGGAGTCAGAGCTGGAATCTCTGACCAAAAACAGGTTCTCCCCTTCCGCTCCCCCTTAATCTGGCTGCAGACCGCGGCAAACAGAGAGACATGCGCATCAGCTGAAGGTCTTTAAACACATGGGTGAGCATAAGGCTACTGCTTCGAAGAATCGTTGGATCCAAAGTGAAAACAATTCGACGGTCAAATACCAGTTGATCGAGAACTACAAAGTTAAGTATTGAATTGCTTAAAAAAAAAAAAAGCATTGATTTGCTGCTCACATAATCCAGCATTTTCATCTGAAAAAGGAGTGATTAAGTACAAGCAGAGAGATCTCTAAGTGAAGCAGTTTTCCTCCGGCCTGAAAGAGTCCACCGTTGGAACCACCAGCTCTGCACACATCCAGTGTGCCAACCCAGTGTAATCTATCCACATAGCGGCCACGAAGCTGCCACAAAGTCCTTTGTTCCGACATTTGTTCTCATTTGTATATAGTTAATTGGTTTTACTTATCCTTTAATTTTCCTTGGTATTTTTGGTTGAATTGTTGTAGTATAGTAAAGAGTTTGTTGATTAAAATATGTTTTGATTTCTTATATTTTAAGAAATTGTGTGAATTTATTCCATGTGTGTGCAGAGTTTTGCTGTTCACTTATGCCAGAGCTCATTTCACCCCTTTCTCTATTGTTCTAATAGCACCGCCTTACAGCGCTGGTATTCACCGGACAACACTTAACAGACCGAACAACTAAATGTTTTTAAACCTTTTTTTTATAAACAGAAACCTTTGTGTCATGTATTTTTTTTCTGCCCCTTTCTCAATTGGATTTAGGTCTGAACATTGACTAGCGGATTCTTATACTGAGTTTCCACAGGCCTCTTAGCTACATCTCTGATTAATGCTGTCCTCGCCCAGCCTATGGGTTTGTAGGTTTTGGACTTGTGCAACACTCTTTCTGTTTTTAGGTGAAATATTGAACAGTGCTCTGTGAGATGTTGAGAGCTTGGGATATTGTTTTATAACTTAACACTGCTTTGAACATCTCCACAAC
This sequence comes from Characodon lateralis, assembly GCA_036250325.1. Classification (NCBI taxonomy): domain Eukaryota; kingdom Metazoa; phylum Chordata; class Actinopteri; order Cyprinodontiformes; family Goodeidae; genus Characodon; species Characodon lateralis. The sequence goes on along the minus strand of JAHUTJ010075876.1, from coordinate 5,162 downwards.
CTTATCTCCGAGCTGTCTGCTATGTTCCTTGGTCTTCATGATGCTGTTTCTTCACTGATGTTCACTCTATTTATTAAATGTGGGACTTATGAAGGTAGCTGGCGGTATTGAATTTATTTGTAAAAGTGTTTTTTTGTTTGTTTTTTTTTTCCTTCCATTCCACAATTATGCACTACTTTGTATCAAATAAAATCTCAACAAACTTTACTGGCGTATGTAATCAGAAAATAAAAGTTTTTTTTATTGGGCACTGTATGTACAAGTCTGTGTTTTGGCATGTACACGCTGAGGAGCTTAACACTGGGAGGGTTACAATGAAGTCAAGTTACTGGGAGGGATCATTCTGTGCTTGGATGAGTGACGTTACACAGATAAAGAACAACCTGTTCTGACCAATCTTACACCATCTGCACAACTACAATTGTCTCTCAAACAAGCACATGTACAACTAAGTTTATTCAGCAGATTACTAATACTAGTTGAACCTGATCTGAAGTGTAATACACCATTATTTGAATGGTTAAACAATTGCTGTGCATAAATTGAATATTTTTGTCATGTAAAATGCTTTTAAATTATATTTGCTGTGAATCAGAAATATATGAATAAACTGAATTTAACTGAAACTTTCTTTCTCTTTGTGGCCTCTGTTATGTACACCAAAAGCCAGTTTATTTTGTGCCTTCTTGTTTGCCTAATGAGCCCCATCAATGCACAACAATCTGGAGGGTGAACTGGGTGCAGCTGATGGCTGGAAACATAGCTTGGAAAGTCATGAGTATAACCGTAGAAACAAATAATAACATTGGTTTTTGTAACTGAGAGATAACCTGGCACATCACTTTTCAGATGTACATCATATTTATTAGAACTACTTTTTCAAGAAAAAATTGTATTTTCCAAAAAGCATATGATTTCAGACAGATAATATGAAAAGACTGCAAACCTAATAATCAAGCTGAAATGTGAAAGACAAATCTTGCAGAGGATTCTCTCTTCCATATCAGAAAGGTGTAACTAAGTTGATGTCAAAACTGTAGGACATAAATTGTCCACTTAAACCAGTATTATTGTTCCAACCTGTGACAGTTAAATTAACCAGCACCCGCTGTCTTTCTCTTGTGGATAACACAGCCTTACGTTGTTATCTTTTCAATCTGGAATAAATTAACCCAAGATTGCCTAGGGGTTCCCACAAACTCATGATAAGGTATGCAATTTACATTTCTTTCATTATGGGCTAAGAGGTTTTACTGGCCCAGCAACATTCTATTATCATCATGTTGCTTTTCTGGATATAGGCATCATGTTTAAACTTTTCAACTTGATATGATAAATGCATATATCCAGAGAATAAAAAAAAGAAATAAATGTTTAAAACAGTTACCTGGCTAAGTGCTTATCAAACATTATGTGGTTGCTCAGTAACTGTCTAAAAGCATCGTGAACAGCGCCTGCATTGTTCAAAGCTTAACAAGCACGTGTTATGAAGCTGATGTTTGTTTCTCCAGCCTGGGGTTAAAGGAACAGAATAATTTTTGCCATTGTAATGAGAGAAAAGGACCAGTGAAAGCTTCAGTGTTGTATAATTTCATTAAAATTTCTTACATTTTTGTACAGTATAATAAAAATGTATGATATCTGTTTAGAATGAGAAATTTGCATCGGAAGATTTCAGTGGTTGCAGTTCTTTTTCCTTCCTTTCTTATGGAATTCAGTGTTCTTGAGCAGTAAACGATTATTTGTTTTCATAATGACTTCAACCATAGACACGCCGGATGGAGAAAAATACTTTGCTTCTTGAAAAAAAAAAAAAAAAGTCTGATCTTTGGTTTTTGCAAAGCTGATACCAATTTTAGCCAATTCACATTTATTTTGTGAGAGCTCTAACCTAAGTATAAGTACAGCTTTGAGAAGAGTCTTTTCTTTCCTTTCTGCACTAATTTACAAGAAATTGAAAGGATGCAAACATTTGTTGAGTTTGTTGGAAGCAGTGATGGTTATGACGTTTGACAAGATGTTGATCTCAGTTTATTGCAGGGAAGTACAGATGTGCATTTTTCTCATGTAACTGCATAAATATAGTCTTTAATTTGTTTTAGCAGCTCTTCACACTAAAACAGCTGACAATCAAAAGACAAAAATTTAAATCTAACCGAAATCCTCTTAAAAACACCTTAATGAGATGATATTCTAGGAAAACACTTGATGTAGGATGTGTACCAGCATTAGTATTTAGAGGAATAAATCAAGGTTGCATGTGTCTCAACAGCTATGAGGTAGGTGTAAAAGCACTGATGCACCCAATGTCAGCACATGCACGTGGGTTGACATTTCAATGATCCACGAGTGTGAGAGAGTGTTTTCCAGAAAATTAAATAAAGTACATCTAGTGTGGGGATGGCTCAGTAAGGCTATCACCCATAAATACAGTTCAAGTATTTACTGTATGAAGTATGGGATGACAGTGTTCGCTCTTCCAATTGGTTGACTCCTCATAATAAAACACAAACAATTGGCAGACGCAAGCCTGGCCGTCCAAGCAAGTTCAATCTGAGAGTAGTGTGCAAAATGCTAAACCTTAAAATAACATCACAGAACATACAGCATGCTCTTACTGCTGTTGATGTGAAAGTGCATGCCTGTACAATCAGAAAGAGAGTTTAACTTTCATGGGATCTTTTCTCTCTCAAATAAAAACACCAAGGCCAGAATAAAGTTTGCCAGAAGGAATTTAGACAAATATTAGAACTTCTAAAAAAAATTTGTTTGGACAGATGAGTCTACAATTTAACATCGGAACAAAGGTGCTACAGCAGGATAAAATTCTCATACCAACTGTGAAGAATGGGGCGGGAAGTATCATGGTTTGAGGATGCTTCTGGCTACCTCACCATTAAAAAAGGAACAAAACAACAACTTTACTTTCTGTCTTAACAACAAACAAATTTGGTTGAAAAGTGAGAGGGGAAAAGGCATCTACACAAATATATCTACTGATGTCTAAATGTTGTTGTTAGGATTCTTATGGTGTTGAAACAATGTCCAGTTTTTGGTGCATATTGATGGGGTTAATAAGCAGAATGACAGGCCAGCCAGAAGGAGCGTTAAAAAGATCCATTTCCTGTGCTTGGAGGGTATAGTGATGGCTATGTGAGGCATCATTAGGCACTTGTGTAAAAAAATGTCAGATCTGAAAAATTTGATTGATCAGTGATTGGTCCTGCACAGCCTGGCAGATACTAAGTAACAAGGAATGTGGTTTTTTTTGTCTCACACATTTGAAGTATCTATTGAAAGGTAAAGGTACGAGATCAAACAGCACCCTTGGAGAGGTGCACCAACCTCACATCTATGGACGTCCAAGCAGCAGGTATACATGCCTAAAGCCTCCCACAGAATCAGGCATACACTTGAGGTTTCATAGTCAAGTGTACCAATTTCCCACATTTCTGGTGACAAATTCCTACATTTACCACATTTTCTGCATGGCATCATCGGACAACGAGGGAGAGCTAATTTGCCTTGTAGCTTTGGAAAACAAAAAGAAACGAAGGTGGAACATAGGGCCATTAAACCAGACTAGAGACATAGAAGGGAAATGCGCCTGTCAGTGCAGAGAGTGGCAGTTACATCTGGGTCAGCAATGTCTCTCCACCCGTCAGCTTCCAAAGTGTCAATGGTAACCAACTGCTGAACTGGCTGACTGCTGAGAGAAGTCCCCACCATTTCCATTAGCACCGAAGGATTTAGCGGATACATGCACTACAGATCAAGGACATGATGTAAGCTATGCTATCTACCACTTAGTCGACTGTGTGGAAGGATGTCAGCACTGCTACTAAGTCACTATGCTTTTGAAGTAAAATAGTCTCCTTAGAATCAGAAATTTTTTAGACACTGAATTTATAACGCTGAAGTGTTATCAATTATGTATGCTTTTTTTTGTACTTAAAATTTGCCTGCAAAAATTTCAAATGCAAAAATTCGCCTGAAAAAATTCAAATGCAGAAATTTGCCTGCAAAAATTCACCTGCAAACGTGTTGACCTTGTGGTGACTCATGCCAAAGCAATCAGCACTAGATCAAGTCAAGCGGCTGATAATGTATCTTAACATTGGATGCCACCTGCCAAGAAAAATCCAAGAAGAAGAGTCGATCAGCTTTTAGCCAATCAAATTACACTCATTTGATCACGTGACTCACCAGTTAATTTTGCAGAGGCTCTTCTTTTGACCAAGAAGGAAGCGACAAAGTTGAAGTTGGCTTCCAGTTGTAGCTTCCGATTCGGAAAACAGTTAAAGGGCAATTTCACCTCATTTTCCATCACCTTAAGCAACTTAATCTGCTCCAACTCAAAACCTACAGCACTTAGACACTTCAAACCTGGACTAGATTATTCTACACTAATAGCAGAATCCTATAAACACAATTTGGGATTTGTAAAAGCTTTACTTGATTTGTGAAAATTTAATAAATGGCCATATCAGTGCATTTTCTTTCCATTTTGACCACCTTAGTACTGGTCATGCTCCAAAACATTTTTTGGCAGGTGGCCTCCAATGTTAAGATGCATTATCAGCCGCTTGACCCGATCTAGTGCTGATTGCTTTGGCATGTGTCACCACAAGGACAACACGTTTGCAGGTGAATTTTTGCAGTCGAATTACTGCAGGTGAATTACTGCAGGCGAATTACTGCAGGCGCATTTTTGCATTTTAATTTTTTCAGTTGAATTCTTGCAGGTGAAAGTTTTGCTGGCAAATTTTAAGTACAAAAAAAAAATCACATACATAATTGATAATAATTCAGCATTATAAATTCAATGTCTAAAAATGTTTGATTCTAATGAGACTATTTTACTTCTGTATCATGCCACTCCACTTTTTCAAACCTGTGTGGTTTTTGTACCAACCATTTATCAACTTGTAACCTAAGAAGAACAGCTTCTTTTAAGTGGAGTTCTGTCAATAGGTAGTATCAATAAATATTTTACCTGCTGTAGACAACTCTCCTGATGTTTTCATTTGGTGTATATGTACAGTACAGACCAAAGGTTTGGACACACCTTCTCATTCAAAGAGTTTTCTTTATTTTCATGACTATGAATATTGTAGCTTCACACTGAAGGCATCAAAACTATGAATTAACACATGTGGAAT